>OZ024916.1:3664797-3749797 GCA_964017125.1 Flabesymbios commensalis
CTCTTACAGCGCGGGGATCGACTTTAGTCGTCAGAATCTGACGTCTGTAGACGTCAGATTCTGACGACTTAAGTCGATCCCCGCACTGTAAGGGTTAACAAGTCGATAACAGGTTTAATAGACTCAATAACATTCCACCAACATTTACACAATTGTCGGTAAAAAATCATTTTTTTTAATGAAAAGGATGATTTTCCCGGGTAACAATCCACGGCCGACATCTTTACGGCCTGGGCTCGTTCATGGATATCTAACTACAATCCTAACGGCAGATGTATTTTTTTCTAATTGAACAACCCCTTCGCCTGATGGTGTACACGACGTGCGGGATCTCGGGATCTTATATAAAATAAATAACACAACTTCAGATTTAAATTGCCCAAGCGTTAAGAGTTTATTGTTCTTTTTCTTAAATTTTGTTCTGTTTCTTGAATAGAATCGGTCTCAAGATATCTCAAATTTATAATGATAATAAAAGCTGGAATTAAGAATAGAATAGTGACCATGAATTGGAAGAATGAATCTGAATTTGACTTTAATCCGAATTTTGAATAGTAAATACCTAGGACACTTTCTCTGTCCCTTTTATATTAGAGGTCACTCTCGTCACCTGAGCCTTCGTCCAGTTGGGAAAGCTCAAGGTCGTCATTGTTGTATTTGATGTTCACAGTTTCTTTGTCTGTCGCGACCAAGAGCCCGGCCTGCAGAGTTGAATATTATTACCTATGATCACGGTGACATGTTTGACCAGTCCAGCGTGCTTTTGGATGTCACATGGCAGATCACAGCTTCAGATTGAAGCAGTGTGTGTGATTGTATTTGTGTGATGTGTGAAAGCAATGATGTAACTGCGTCTAAAGCCAACACTAAGTGACTTCTGGTTTTATAGAAATAAAATGCATCGTTATGAATGTACCAAGGGACGGTAACACCGTCTATTTTTCTTGAATATTTTTTTCTCTTATTGTTGCACTCTACACAAGGACCGGGCCACCTCTCTCTGCATGTAACGATTTTCGCTGTCAGAATCTGACGTCAGAATTCGCTCCCCGCACTGAAAGAGTTATTACTGGACTCCATGTGAGCTGGCTGCTGAAGCTGTTATAATATGCATCCTGTATGACAGAATTATATGAAACCCGCGAATATCCCAAACCCAAACAGCAGTACGGACCATTACAAAGCTAATATATTTTTATATAAACCATGGAGATTAAATGGTTTTTCTCAATTTGAAGTCATCATCATGTCTTAGTCAACTCTTTTCGCTTGATTTGAATACTATACCAATGTTATTGGTCTGCGACCATTAGAAATGCTTAGTTCTTTCAGATCTGTGACCGACTTTAGACGTCAGAATCTGACGTCCATAGGCGCAAAAAGTAGGCAGTTACTGCCTTTTAGTTGTGTATGCATAGAACGCGAGAAAATGCCCACTATATCACTCCATCCATCCTCGGTGACACCAACTCATCCAACCTGACTGAAATCTGGTGGCGTTATCTATGTGTCTCTCTTGTCATGGTGATTTTGTTTGTAATTGGCGTTCAAATGTAGGCTTTCGTGATTTATTATGTGCTAAATACTTCGAATAAACACACGTTGAGGCTGTTGTTTCATGTAATGCAATGTTTCTGTGAGCGATCGAGCGAATACACTACTGGCAAATCAGCGATAAAGTTAACGAGAAACTGAATGCGAGAATGAAGAAACGTTGGCCCAAAATGAACCTCTGGTATTTGCTTGGCAGTGTATTGTAAACGCCAGGATAGCGAGAGGGGGTGACAGTGGGTAGCGTTAAGAGCGTAGAGGGTAGCGTTAAGAGCACCCCCCCCCCCTCCCCCAAACTCACACACACACAGGATTCATAAAACAAGACAAGACGCAAAGACAAGACACGACAAGACCAGGCAAGGCAAGGCAAGGCAAAACAGAAGAAGACCAGACAAGACCAAACAAGACAAGACCAGACAAGACCAGACAATACAAGACATACAAAGACCGAACCAGAGAAGAACAAACAAGACCAGACCAGCGCCTAAACAATATGAGACAAGATCAAACAAGACAAGACAAGACAAGACAAGACAAGACAAGACAAGACAAGACAAGACAAGACAAGACAAGACAAGACAAGACAAGACAAGACAAGACAAGACAAGACATGACAAGACAAGACAAAAAAAGACAAAAAAAGACAAGATATTAAGAGCAGACCAGACTGGAAGAAACCAGAACAGACAACACAAGACAGGACAAAGACAAGACAAAACAAGACAGCCAAACCGGATAAAATAATACCTAGCAAGACAGATAAGGGCAAGCCAGACAAGAACAAACAAGACAAGGCAATATCAGATAATAAAGACCTAAGCTTAACATACCACAAAGACTATGCCCGATTGCTTAAGACGCCATGATAATCATGAAAGGGAGGCTGTCGTCAAGACTGAACATGTTCAGTCATAGTCGTCCCCGTCTTAGCCGTCATAGACCATCGTTGAGGTGTGGCATGTCCTGCGACTCGAGCGAGTTTTCTCACTATTGCTTCCGGAACACCAACTATAGGGGATACATGGTCACCACTAGGATCGCTGCTATAGCTTACGACGCGCAATCGGTAACAGTCTTTCTGCTGTGGCATTTTGTCCTCGTAGAACCAGATTGTCTGCGATTTTCTAAAACATGCCACGACTGTCGCGTTTCAGGCAATCAGGTGGTCTTTGCCGTGTGTGGAAGGCTTAACCCTTTAACCGCTAGTGCCGCATATATTCGGGTTTTCATTTTTTATTAGCACATTAAGTACCACCTTTTAAACATGTTAAAGATAAAATATGACATCAATCAGCAATATTTGAAAACAGTTGGCCTCCATTTTGTCAAACCTGAATAATTTTCACTCACTTGAAGTTGTGGATCGCGTCAGCGAGACACAACTTCAAGTGGGTGAAAATTCAAATTGTATAATTTGGCGGTTAAAGGGTTAAGACCAGACCAAACACATAAAACAACATAAGAGCAGGATGAGACAAGGAAAAGAAAGACAAGAAAATTGCTATGCGCAATCGAATCGAATAATTTTGCCAGTCCGTTATTGTGCACAGTACCATAGACAAAAATTACATGAAATGAATCGGTCTTTAGACCACCTTTGTGCACACATAGGCTAAACTGTGCAAGGAGAACCTCCTGAAGATGGTGAGATGAATGAGATGACACTGTCCTCCAGACACAGGATTCGAAATTCGAGCCCTGGCGGTCTGAGGTCGAGCACGCTACCTCTCGGTGACGGAGGCTCCCCACAATACTGGGTTTTACACGTGGACCATACCATAGACAGCACTGCACACTACAGGCCTTTGAAACTTCTCCTTTATAAGCCATGCTTCCAGCCAACACGACGCATTGCTGATTTAAGGTTGGGCCAACGTCCCAGACGGTGGCCCAACCTTAACCCTTACAGCGCAGGGATCGACTTTGGACGTCAGAATCTGACGTCTGTGGACGTCAGATTCTGACGTTTAAAGTCGATCCCTGCAATGTAAAAGTAAAAATATGTATAATGGCCGTAGACTCATAACATAGGTATTCAAATGATTCAGAAAGAGCTAACTAAGACATCTATGATGCCATCAAATTAAAAAAAACCTTTGATCTCTATGGTTTATACGATGTAAGAATTAAACCAGCATCGTGTATCTCTTCACGGGCGTGACAGGCGGCAGCGCTACCCCCAGCTCCTGATGATTGAGCACTTTGTCCTATATAAGCCACGCGGCCTTCCCGTGAATCCCTTTGTTATGCTCCACAATCTGCGCCTGACTCAACCGGAAATTCAACTCTGTGACAACGGAAGTAATCATGGATCCTTTACTACTGCGCATGTCACAAACTATACGCTAACAGAAACCAGAAAACGCGAGATGACAGCCCGGTGCTGGTACAATGCTGGGCCAGCGTCGCAAACGGTGGGCCAGCATTGAACCAAAATTAAGCGAATATTTCTTGTTTGTTGAGGCAACTCCAGAAAAATAACGAAATGTCAGCCAATGTTGGATTATTGTTGGGCCAGCGTCAATAGAAATAGGGCCTAGTCGCGATATTCTGTCACGATATTAACATGAAGCCTGAAGCGTAAAACCCACAAATGCAAAGGCGATAGCGAATATGCACGGCGCACAGATGCGAAATTGTACGAAAATTCGTCGCGAAATACTTTGATTTCCCATGCAAAACAAGCGAGACGCGCGAGTTTAAAAATTTTTGCGATGCTTTTCGCGCTCGCGTTCGTTTTCACGCAGGAATGTTTTGGCAATTATAAAATAGTGCAACTAATAATTTCGCGCGATCGCGATCGCGCTGGTAAGTTTTACGCTTAGCATGTACCTTGCTCATGCGTAAACAAAAAAACAACCAACGTACTTTGATATAAATGTGATATAAATGTGATATAAATGTGATATAAATGTGATATGGATTGATTATGCATGGCTCATGAAACTCACGAGTAGTATTTTTTTCTTGAATATTAGGCGTGGACTCATAACATGAAAAAATATAATACATCATCAAATCATCTTCAGGAGGTTCTCCCGGCTCAGTTAAGCCTGTATATATGTGCACACAGGTAACCTCAAGCCCCATTCATTCATTCATTCATTCATTCATTCATTCATTTATTCATTCATTCATTCATTCATTCATTCATTCATTCATTCATTCATTCATTCATTCATTCATTCATTCATTCATTCAATCATTCATTCATTCATTCATCCATCCATTCATTCATTCATTCATTCATTCATTCATTCATTCATTCATTCATTCATTCATTCATTCATTCATTCATTCGTTCGCTCATTTATTCATTTAAGGTCATTCATTCATTCATTCATTCATTCATTCATTCATTCATTCATTCATTCATTCATTCATTCATTCATTCGGGCATTCAGGCATTCGGGCATTCAGGCATTCAGGCATTCACGGTCATGGCAGCAGGCGTAGTGTAAGCGGGTGTATTGAGCCTCATTTACAATCACAGTTTCAGGAGCAGTTGCACGGTTCTGACTGTAGCGCCAGACAATAAAAACAGTTTAATCCAATAAAAACAAGCTTAACATGCTAGAATCAAGGGTCGGTAAATCACCCACAGTAGTCATTCTGAACAGCCAATCATGGTCGAGATCAAGGTCACGTGTTGTGTCACGCCATGGCGGATCAACCTGCGCCTGGAATCCCACTCTGTATCTAATCCTACTGACAACGGAAGCTGGCCCATTTGTGGTTGAATGTTGTGCCAACGTCTACGACGTTGTCACAACATTCATCCACAATTGGGTCAATTAAACAATTTTGCAGTAAACAAACTCAGATGGCTCCGTGAAACCTCGATAAGGTGAGGTCACCGTGCCCTGATGAGGTCGTTATGACCTCTGGATTACACGTGTGCCAGGAGCACGATAAGCAGAGTATTTTGACCTTCACTTGACCTCCAAATATACAATGAACAATTCAATGTCAAACACAGGTGGTGTGTTTGACCTCAGAACATCAAATCCTCTGTCTGTATGAATTCCCACTAAGATGTCGCTATTGCAAAACATATTACAATTATAATAAAATGGATTTCCAATAGAATTTTGAATTTCATTTTCTTTATTTCATTTTTATTTTATTTTGATGCATTACCATGATTACATCGTAATTGAGTTGCATGACGTTGCATTAAATTGCATTACATTGTAATTAATCCGTCGCATTGTCTTCCATTGTGCTTCATTGTATTTTATTTTATTCCATTGTACTGTACTGCCCATTATTACATTGCATAGCACTTCATTACATTGAATTGTATTGCATTGCATTGCATTGCATTGTATTGCATTGCATTGCATTTTGCATTGAATTGAAGTGCATTGCATTGCGTTATATTACAATGATTTTACATTGCATTGCAATACATTACATTGCATTCATCGCATTACATTGCATTACATTGCATTGCATTGCCTTTTTGTATTGCATTGTATTTTATTACATTGCATTGCATTGCATTGCATTGCATCGTATTGCATCGTATTGCACATCAGTATATTGCACAGCATCGCATCGCATTGCATTATATTGCATTGCATTGCATTGCATTGCATTGCATTTTATTACATTGCAGTTCATTTTGAGTGGACGCTTTGCATTGCATTGCATTGCATTGTATTGAATTGCATTGCATTGCATTACATTGCAATACATTCAATTACATTGAATAACATTGCTATGCGTTGCATTGCATTGCATTGCATTGCATTGCATTGCATTGCATTGCATTGCATTGCATTGCATTGCATTGCATTGCATTGCATTGCATTGCATTAAACTGCATTTCTATTTGAAATGGACACAAACGGAATATTGTATTGTATTGAATTGCATCACATTACATTGTATTGCACTGCATTGCATTGCATTGCATTGCATTGCATTGCACTGCATTGCATTGCATTGCCTTACATGGTGTTGCATTGCATTGCATTGCTTTGCTTTGCATTTTGATTTGGAATGGACACACATATGATTGTATTGCAGTCCTGAGGATCAGGAGGCGGCTGTGTGGGTTGTTGCATAGGGGGAGATACCAGCGATGCCGCCATATATCCCACACGGTGATTGTGACGCCGAGGGATCCGATCATTCCTCGGCCAGCACGAGTATATTTAACCCTTTAAGCTCTCATTATGCATTAAAACATCATACTACATCCATAAAAACGGACTTAATTTTCCTACGACAAAGGGTTTTAGAATATTGGTTTACCAATACATGACAATTTTCTGTCATTTTAAAACCACATCAAGTCATCTTCATCCACTACAAGTCGAGAATTGCGACAGCTTTTCGCGGCTTGTAGTGGATGAAGATGACAATGTTAAATTCAGGCTTGAAAGGGTTAATGTGGGCCAGCATCAGTGCAGGCATCAAGTGGCTGACGTCAAAAGACCTTTCCCGAACTGGAAGGGATAAATCTGAATTTACAATTCAACCCGGGAATTGGTCGTAGTGAATTGAAAGTCCATTCATGCACATTTATTTACTTAATTGAAATGTTCAATTTTATTTCACCTTTTCACACTTTTGATAAAAATCATCATATGCAGATGACTTGAAGTGGGTGACAAAATTAAAGTAAATTGTTGTTCAACTCACACACCGCTGAATTATCTGTGCTCAAGCCATGGAGATTAATGTTTTTTTTCAATTTGAATCTATCATACATGTCTTAGTAATCTTTCCGCTTCATTTGAATACCCATGTTATAGGTGTACGGTCATTATAAATATTTTAATCCGTTCAGTGCGGAGATCATCTTTATGCGTCAGAATCTGACGTCTACAGACGTCAGATTCTGACGTTTAAGGACGGTCCCCGCGATGAAAAGATTAAACATGCAATGGGTCAACTTCTAGGTTGGATAGGTTGGATAGTATTTTACTCGATTCCATTGACCAGCATTGTCTATAATTACATAGTATTTTATAGTGTTACATAAGATTTGCTATATTTGTCAGCATTATAACATATTGTCTTAGAATTTCTTTATAGCATCATCTCTTTGTACCACTTCTAGGATTGCCAAGAATGAATGCTCATTGCGTACCACTATATAGTTTTGTTGTTTACAATGACTTTCCTATGCCCAGTCTAATGTCATTACAAATCATTTATATTCTCCAGCATTGCATTATATTATATTCGTCACAGATTTGTTTTGCACTTCGCTGCATCGTGATGCATTACATTATATCGCCTTGTACATGAATGACCTATATTTAATGCTGCCAAGATATACATTTGGTCATATATTTATAGTAAAAGTCACATTAAATCTGTCACTTTTGCGCTGCATTTTTTTGCCAATTTATAATGCAATTATCATGGAATTTGGCAAGCTTTCTTTTCCAGTCTTGCAGCAGCAATCCTAAACATTTAAAGAAAAATATTATGTAGTTTAAAAATAGGCTGATTTGACATGTAGTAAATTACTAATTATGGCTCCCCTCCATACACACATAGATTTCATTCAGCTTTAATCTCGGAAATTCCACTACATGTCAAGTGCTCTAACCTTTGAAATACTCACTCAAATTTCACCGTAATACTTGCAAAGAGTGCTTCCAAAATGTCATGGGAAGTGATTAGGAATCGACTTAGAAATCGGCGAAAACACCCAACGCCGGTGGGAGCTGACGGGAACCCCACAAAAAATACACAATATTTATTTATTTATTTATTTATTTCATGTGTTTAATGCTGCCGAGATATAAATTTGGTCACTAGGTTGTATTCTAAACACATAACTAAACAAATAAATAGGTATTGAAGACGTAAAATAAGTTCTAACCTCACTAGCACCCATTCATTTGTTTTCATGATCGGTCACCCCATAGAAAAGATGAAACATATGGTGAAATATTGAACCACAATCTGCGACGCTGGCTCAACATTGTACCAACATAGGGTGAACGTGTCGTGTTTGCTGGGTCGTGGGATGCGAATTGTTGTGTTTTTCACGCAATCCGTCTCCACTCTAGATGGAGCCTGTTTGTCGCAGGCCGCCAAAACATATATTAAATATAGATTCTCTAGTAGATATAACCCAACAAACACGATACGTTAAACCAATGCCGATTTAATTTTGGACCGCCGGGAGACGGCGGTCCAAAATTAAATCGGCATTGGTTTAACGTAATCGTGTTTGCTGGATAACCAATCCGTCTCCAGTCAAGATGGAGCCTTTTTGTCGCAGGCCGCCAAAACATATAGTAAATATAGATTATCTAGTAGATAGCCCTGGGACATGAGGCCAATACTTCACGTCTTCTGGCATCGGATACTGACAGGGTCCGCAAGATACCAGAACAAATGTGATATTACGTAATAGCGTGGATCCTAGACGTGCCAAATGGCCTACTTGCAGGGATGGCCGACGTTAAAAAAATCCTGAGAATATTTTTCAACTTTGCTATCACACAAAATCAGCATCTGCTTTGGATTCGGTAGCCCTCAAAATTATTTTCCGCTACATTAAGTTGACGCCCCAGAGCTCGGAAAAATTCACTTGATACTAAAATGTCTTCGTATAATGTATGTATTAATATATGCATGAATATTTTGACATTATTAAGAAATATTGGAGAAAAATATATTTTACAAAATATGTTTTACAAAATGTTGCTTCAATCCGCCCATATACATTTTATACAAAGAGTATAGAAAAATCTACCGAACAAGGAGAAATCTATAGAATAGGTTAACCTGCATTTCTAGATAAATCAAGCTTTTTGTCTTTGACCACGAAAGCAAGGATTCTGACTAACACAGATCTCGAGTATTTCACAAATAGACAGAACAGACAGTTATTTGATTCACATAATCATAAGGTATTTCTGACTTATTTGTACACAAGATGGTTAGCAATTTTTTTTTATTTTAAATGAATATAATAAGCATTGTCGTGTGTGAAAGTACATGCTGTTTTTTAATGTGATAAAAAATCCACTTACTCTAAATATGAAAATAAGCGCTATTCCCCTGATATGTATATAATTTCGTTCCATAACTTAATCAGGCTAAACAAGAATATGTTATCGCCGCCAACCGATTGAGCCTGCTGAATAATTTTTTATGAATTTTATAATAGTTGACATAATTATTCTTGATTCTGTATATCAATGATTTAATGTATAATGATTTTTGTGCAGCAGTACCATACCAGTTTCTTTACATGTCAAGCAACAATTATTTTTACTTTTTCATCACAAGAGAAACCTCGATTACATTTGTATTGCTTCAATTGTCAATAAAATATGTTTACACCGAGTATGCAATCCTGGACTCCCCCTCAATAAACAATTAGAAAAGGGGACGTGGCGCTTTAGTAGATCGCCTGATTGCCTCGCCAGTAATGCATGCGTCCCGGGTTTGAGCCCCGCTGATACTGCATGGGTTTGCAGAAAACTATCCTTGTTTCTCCATTCTTAACGTGACTAGGCAATCACGGTAATGGTGGCTTCGTTAAGTTGAGGTACCGACGTTAATTTCGCGCAGGGCCACCCACTACGCGCTCATTCACAATAAACAATTTAATAATTCAATTGTGTACATTCTACGACAAACAACACCCCCCGGCTTGTAATGGATCAAAATGTCATTGGCAATTCAGGCTTGAAAGGGTTGGTAAATTCTACGACAAAAACAGCTAATTCGCACCACCGCTCCCCACCCAGAGATCATATGGCGTTACAGAGTGAAGTATGTAGTCCTGCACATCCCCTCAATAAACAAATTAAGTGTTTATTATTGTGTAAATCGTACTACAGGGACCGTATTCTGGTACAAGTTACGATATATCATAGGCTTCTGAATGAGCGAGATGGTCATCTCGACCATAGAAGCCTACGATATATCGTAACTTGTACGAGAATACGGGCCCAGAAAATACATGTAAATCTCTCCCCCCATAACCCGTTCCCACCCAGAGATCACATGTTGTGAACATGTTACACCGGCGTCATATTAATATCCACCCCGTGTGCTATTACTCACTCGTCCAGGATTTAGGTAATCCCTGAAGCCAGTATCACCATAAGCCGCTTTGGGGACAAGCTGCTTTTTTGGGGCTGCTGTTTTGGATTCTGGTCGCTGATGGATGATCTTTGGAGAGTGAGGAGGGGGAGGGGGTGTCCAAATCGCGCTTGCTGAAGTCAGTAGCCTCCTCACGGCACGACCATTCATTTAATTGCTGGGGGGGGGGGGGGTGGCACATTTTTTTCTGCGAATTATTTTTTCGCTCAAAAATATAGTTTAACAAATTTACTTTGACCAATATTTGTACTCTTGTTTTATATTCAATATGACTGACTGACTGACTGACTGACTGACTGACTGACTGACTGACTGACAGACTGACTGACTGACTGACTGACTGACTGACTGACTGACTGACTGACTGACTGACTGACTGACTGACTGACTGACTGACTGACTGACTGACTGACTGACTGACTGACTGACTGACTGACTGACTAAATGACCGACTGACTGACTGACTGACAGACTGACTGACTAAATGACCGACTGACTGGCTGACTGGCTGACTGACTAAATGACTGCCTGACTGACTGGCTGACTGACTGGCTGACTTGTCTGACTTGTTTGATTTACT
Organism: Flabesymbios commensalis; assembly: GCA_964017125.1. Classification (NCBI taxonomy): domain Eukaryota; kingdom Metazoa; phylum Annelida; class Polychaeta; order Terebellida; family Flabelligeridae; genus Flabesymbios; species Flabesymbios commensalis. The sequence goes on from OZ024916.1 coordinate 3,676,022, forward strand.
GATTGATTAAACAAATGTATAGTGTCAGCTGTTGTATCGCGCAATCAAATTAACCAGTTTGAATCAAAAAAGTTAGTTATCACGGGAGTCAACCAATCCAACACATCTGGTGAAAATGCCAAGACATCCATGATGACCGATGGTCACGTGACGCGCCCCATGGCAACAGAGAAGTGAAAGAGAAGATTCCATGGACACCAGTAATTAGCCCATCTCGTAGACTCTCGTGCAATCACGCTATCACACCTGGTGGCGATGGAGAAACCATCCCAGGTTGTGAGAGCAGGGTGTATGATGTCTAGACTTACGGGCACTTCAATAAGATAACTCCCAATGGCGTTTTAATGTCGGTCCACCGTCTGCGACGCTCGGCCGGCATTGATCCAGCATTGGCTAAATGTGTTTGTTGGGTATTTTTGTGTTTTCTTAGGATTTATATGGCTGTTTATGACACAGGCTTCTTTGATCATTCTTTAGTTTAACTCTTTCAAGCCTGAATTTACCATTGTCATCTTCATCCACAACAAGCCGCGAATTGCTGTCACAATTCTCGACTTGTAGTTGTCATTGGTAAGCGAGTTTCATGGAAATATTCGTTCTAAAATCCTTGGTTGTAGAAAAATTAAGTGTGTTTTCAGGGATGTAAAATGATGCTTTAATGTATTGTTGGGGGACTTAAAGGGTTCAGACAAACCCTTCTAACGTTAATCACGACTATAGTAGTTTTTAATCTACTTTATGAGCAGGTTAAATCACAGTTATTGGAAATGAAATGAGTGTTTAAACACTAATATTTGCAAATGTTTGGTGTCAAATAAAACACATACGAGTAACTGTCACCCACTTGAAGTTGTGTTTCGCAGCAGCGAGACACAACTTCAAGTGGGTTAAAATGTCAATAAGATAAGTTAGCGGATTTACTGGTTTAAAGGGACATGCCCAGGTCTAAAATCATCAAAAGATCGATTGATTTAATTTTAGCTTAATAATATGACCATAATTATGATGTAAACATGTCCATAGACTAGAAATACAGAAGTTTTTAACTTTTTGTACTGTGCACTTACCAGTTAGGCTAGATATAGAGACGAAATTCCTGATTTTTAATTATTGACAATCATTTCTTAAATAAGAAATACGGGAATTTCGTCTCTATATCTAGCCTAACTGTTAAGTGCGCAGCACAAAATTTTAAACACGTTTGCAGCTCTAGTCTATGGACATGTTTACATCATATGGTCATATTATTAAGCTAAAATAAATCACCCATTTTTTGATGCATGCCATTTCTGAGATTATCAATTTCTGAAGTTCCCACGTTCTAGGAATTTGAAGTTCCAAAATTCAAGTTCCAAAGTTCTAATTTTAAAGAACCAAAATCTGAAGGTTTTCAAGAATATTACATATCAAATGTATAAATACTATTTAAAAACAGTGAGTGAGTGAGTGAGTGAGTGAGTGAGTGAGTGAGTGAGTGAGTGAGTGAGTGAGTGAGTGAGTGAGTGAGTGAGTGAGTGAGTGAGTGAGTGAGTGAGTGAGTGAGTGAGTGAGTGAGTGAGTGAGTGAGTGAGTGAGTGAATGAATGAATGAATGGATGGATGGATGAATGAATGAATGAATGAATGAATGAATGAATGAATGATTGAATGAATGAATGAATGAATGAATGAATGAATGAATGAATGAATGGATGTATGAATGGATGAATGAATGAATGAATGAATGAATGAATGAATGAATGAATGAATGAATGAATGAATGAATCTCCATTGCCATAATTTTGGTTTTCACTCGCGCTGTACTTGGCTGGGCTGCGCATTGCTCTACAATGTGGCTAAGGCGTTTTAAAACAGCCTGAAACGAAATCTTAAATTTCCTCATTGTTGAATGTCTGGAGACGAATCAATCTGCCACAGCTTAGCCCCTTAGGAGGACAGAGAAAGAGTTCAGACTGATATCGCAGTCCAATCTGTATTCAAACAAACGTCAAATGTTACCCAAATGCTGGCTTACTGTTGACATCGGCCTCCGGCTTCCCATGATGCACCTGCCCCTGATCTGCCGTATTCGAATAAGATGTACACAGGAACTATAAATAGCCACAGGAGGGTAAAGCCAAAAGGAGGTATCCGCTTACCTCACATGTTATCAGATATCGCATTTGACGTTACAGAGCATTAAACGAGTCCACATGATTCCAGAACCGAGGTTGATTGAGAATGGGGGGGGGGGGGGGGAGGTAGAGAGAGAGATCGGTCGTCTTAATAATAGATGACGTCGACGTCATCGTCTTCGTCTCCTTCCTTGTTATCCATGCCAAGCAAATTCGGTACATTGGCCCAATTTTGCCTCAATGTTGGCCCACCGTCTACGATGTCGGCCTGACTTTGAACCGACATTCAGGAAAATTTAAACGAATGTCGGTTTAATCATGGGTCAATATCGTAGACGGTGTCCCAACAATAAGCCATCATTGGGTCAATGCCTCGTGTTCGCTTCTCAACAAACAACAGGTGTTGAACCAATGTTGAACTAATATTGGGCCAACCTTGAAAATGGTGGCCAACATTGAAATTACTTTGCTACAACGTCTCTGATTTACTGGATAGACGTTGAATCAATGTTGTTTTAATGTTGTTTGCTTGGTGGTTCCTGTTCCCTTCTATGACAGAGATTAAAGGCAAACAGCAGTAACTGCTTACTTGAAATGTAAGCAGTTACAGCTGTTTGCCTTTGTCTTTGCCCTATTGCTCAACAAACACAAGTGTTATATGTATTACAGCCTTCGAGCGTGATACCAGCCTTGCTGTACGGTTCTGAACCCACTGAGGACGATCCACAACTTTTGCAGCCAGACCACCTTAATTAGAGTCAATCACAGTAATATATATTAAATGTTACGAGTGCAACAGCTAATTTGCGGCAATCACCATCTGTGATGTACTTGAGAATTGATTCTATTCGTCGCAGGTGGTATATGATGCGACTTTGATCTTGTGGTTCTTATATCTAGTCATTGCCATAATTAGATCGAAATGAACCCAGAATTCGAGCTGAAACAGTTGAAAGCAGGCTTGATAAGTACTGTACCAAGCTAAAGGTCGAGATCCCTGCAAACAGGAGATGCGATGTTGATAAAATGCTGGTCCAACGTCTGTGCCGCTGGCCCAATCTTATAAAAGCATCTGGTTAGCGTGTCTGTGTTCCTGTTACAATAATAGATTATAATGATTACCCCTTTGAGTGCTAGACATGATAATAATCGTTTTCCTCTCTTTTAATTATTAGCAGGTTAAATCACAGTTATTCGGAACGAAATGAGTGTTTAAACATTAAGATTTACAAATGTTTGGTTGTGAAATTTAAAAAATGAGTAATTTCCAACTAATAAAAAGGGTTAAAATGTTGACCTCTGACCTTACCTTTTGTTTCATTAGGTAATACAATCACTGAACAGTGCGTTTAAACATCATTATTGTCAAGGGATTGGTATCAAATTAGACAAATATGAGTAATTTTCACCAACTTGAAGTTGTGGGTCGCGGTAGCGAGAGACAACTTCAAGATGGTGAAAATTAGTTCTAATTGTTTGATCCAAAATAAAAACATCCGCAAATCTTGATGTTTAAACACACATTCACTCCCAATAACAGCTATTTTATCATCTGATAGAACATAATAATGCGACTATAATCTAGCCGTATCGTCCTCTCTGAGGCCGTGGATTGATGTATTTGCTTTACCCGAAAAATCCAGCATGGCGTTGACTGAGAGCGATCCCGACCCGAAGGTCCGAAAAAAGTCCATAACTTTTTAATGACTGTGCGACCTCTGAGCTGAGCATGCGGGCATGGAACTAAAATGTTAATGATTCTAAAAAAAATATTTTTGACCTGATTATTCCCCGATATATTTAGATATGACAGTCCAAAAAAATGTCCCACGATTTTGTACGCGGTCAATCTGTGGCTGAAACCTGTTTCAGCCACTGGGGCTATCTATAATAGTGTTCAGCGCTCAAAAGGGCAATCTGGATTGATTGATCCACAGTTTCCAGACTTAGAGACAGGTGTCGCGGGTGTGAGACTGGTGGGGTGCCCCGCGAAGCTAATAGGTGCAAAACACACTCCCCTACCGAAATTTCTATACATAGATAGATGTTTTATGGACATGATTAAAAGTTATTTCTGGCTTATTTTTCACAAGAAAATATAAGTGTGTAGGCCTACATGGCTAGATTTGTAAAATCACAGGTTCTTTAATAAATATACAGAACAAATATATTTGCATCCATTACACGCGGCTTGTGATAATTGAAGATATCAGTGTTAAATTCGGGCATGCTCGGGTTTTACCAGAATTGCTAACGCAAATCGCAGCTTTAAATGACGAAAAATATCTATCCCCTGTATATGCTCAAAACGTACTTTAGTGTAGACCAAAACATGAGTAAAAATTGCCATTAAAACTGTCAATTTTACCCCTATATTTCACCAGAATGCCACATGTAGAGCCTTTCTAGTTAGAGTTGTGGGTCGCGGTAGCCAGTAGCGAGGCACAACTTAGCCCTTTCAAACCTGAATTTACCATTGTCATCTCCATCCACTTTAAGTCGAGAATTGCGGCCGCAATTCTCGACTTATAGTAGATGAAGATGATTTGAAGTGGGTGAAAAAATTGCAGAAAATTACCATGTATTAGTAAACCAGTTTCATGGAAATTGTTATTCTAAAACGCCTAGTTGTGGGAAAATCAAATCTGTTTTCAGGGGTGTAAGATGATGCTTTAGTGCATTGTGAAGACTTAAAGGGTTAATGTGGGTGAAAAATATAATCAGATAACTTACTTCGCTGTAAGGGCTAATATTTGATATTTTGCATTTTCTGGCAAGTAAGCAGGATAGACCTAACAAAAAAGACAATCAGACAATGTTATTTCAATGCTGGCCCACCGTTTAAGACATCGGCCAAGCAGTAAACCAACATTGGGGCATAACATATTTTTTTGCTGGGGTTCATCTATATTTGGAGAGTGGGCAGGCCGTTGACTTGGACTAGATGGCTATGATTTTTCTCGGCCCTGTCTGATCTCGGCTTTCGTCCTCGCGGGATCTCGTATCAAAGACACAACTACTCATTCACTAAGGAAATCTCGGAGGCTCTCTCACCGCGAGATTTCACCGTCAACGGACGTCCTGAGCTGCAGGGGATTCCAATGTTGTGACAAAGACATTATTTTCGCTATTTTGAAAAAAAATACATCAGTAATATAAATGAAATATGTATCCACTACAATTGGTGTCGCAATTCTCGCCTTGCAGTGAATGCAGATGGTGATAGATTAACTAAATTTGGCATATGCTGATTCAGATTCATGAAAACGTTCGTTCTTAGGTGTAGAAAAATCAAGTCACGTTTCAGGGATGCAAAATAATAAAGATTGAAATGGCCGACTCTTCAAAAGCTGACATTTTTTTCCATATACCATGAGACCAAAGATTTTTTTCAATCATCATAAATGTCTTAGTTATCTGTTTCCACTTCATTTGAATAGCTATGTCATGGGTCTTCGACCGTTATAAACTTTTAATTACTCCAGTGCGGGGATCGACTTAAGACGTCAGAATCTGACGTCTAATGTCGGTCTTCGTACTGAAAGGGTTATTGCAAAATGTCTTGTGATGTCTTGTGATTTCTACATCCACAGATAATCTCAAAGGCATTGAGATATATAAAATGTACTCCTTTGTTTATAAAAAATGCTGGAAAAATATTATCCCATTTTTAGGAATACTCACGCGTGATATACCAGATAGAAGCCGTGTATATTAGGATTTTGATGGATTCTAGAATTCTCTCGCGAAGAAAATGATACTCAAACGTGCATGTAGGCAATAAATATAGGTCTACGCAATAATATCCCTTTAATAAACACGTCTTTATTTTATTCACCTTGCCAAAATAGTAACGCAAAATATATTCCGAATGGAATTGAAATTATTAAATGGAAATAGCAACTGTGTTTTTTTTAAATGAACACTTATAAGGTATCAAATAATTGGTCATTCTAACATGTACACATACATACACCCCCTCACCCCCCCCCCCCCCCCAAAGTATTGCAATTAGCCTAAAATGCATCGGCTGGCGTCAGCTCATGTAACCGTTGTGCAGCCGAAAAATGCTACCTAGATAAAAATGTAATACACTAGAATACGTTGGCTCTTCATCTGCCAACACATGAGTATAGACATCAAAACCTTAATTCCGTCTTTAGTTATAATCGCATAATATATCACAAGACAGTTTACCATAAAAAAGCTATATAAAAAAACACAAGTCGATTATTTATCTACGGAGGTACAAAAGCAAGATAATTATTAGCTTGTTTGACTCCCTCTTTGACGACATGGATCTAATTCTGGTAATCTTAGAGGTCTTGTTAAGTTAAACAAAATTCAAAAATTCCAGAGGAAATGGATTGGCCAGACCCCAAGCAAACACCCTCCGCCCTATCTAATTTTTATTTGAAAACATGTACAAGAAATAAAGCAACACAAAAAACACACCAAAAAATCCTAGTTAGGGCTGCTAGACCCACACACCCTCTTCCGAGTGTTTGTCAGATGTTTTTTTAGCTTGACAAAACCCCTAACGAACTTTTGTGAACGAGAATGTTAGTAGAATGCCCCCCCCCCCCAAGGCTAAGCAGGATTGGGCTTAAAACAAATATGTCGGACCGCAGGGGTTAAAACAAATAGGTCAATTTCTCGTGATGAATATTTGACCAGCAGAGTCTCTCAGTCGATTTCCCACATGGTACGTTTCACACTTTTCTGACTGGAGGTCAACTGACGACTGCCACTATGGTAGACTGGCTGTTGTTGCTATGCCACCGTCTGCGACGCTGTCCCAGCATTGAACCAGCATTGGCACACCGCCGTGTCATTTCACAACCAGCTGCTACAGTTATCAATGTCCCCCGCTCTGACATTCAGGTTTCTAATGTTTCTTCCCAGCTCAGGGATTGAATTTCGGTTCCTATATATGAAGGGCAGCGTCATCTTATTCATCTCACCATCTTCTGGAGGTTCTCCTGGTCTAGTTTAGCCTGTATGTGCCCAAACGTAACCTAAACCTCATTTGTTGATTGATTCCTTGATTCATTTTTTTATTCATTCATTCATTCATTCATTCATTCATTCATTCATTCAATTATTCATTCATTCCTTCATTCATTCTTTCGTTAATTCATTCATTCATTCATTCATTCATTCATTCATTCATTCATTCATTCATTCATTCATTTATTCTTTCATTCATTCATTCATTCATTTATTCATTTATTCATTCATTCATTCATTTATTTATTTATTTGTTTCTTTATTCTTTTATTTATTTATTTATTTATTTATTTATTTATTTATTCATTCATTCATTCATTCATTTATTCATTTATTCATTCAATCATTTATTCATTCATTCATTTATTTATTTATTTATTTATTCATTAATTCATTCATTCATTTATCCATTCATTTATTTATTTATTCATTTATTCATTCATTCATTCTTTCGTGTATTCATTCATTAATTCATTAATTCATTAATTCATTAATTAATTCATTTATACATTCATTCATTCATTCATTCATTCATTCATTCATTCATTCATTCATTCATTCATTTATTCATTCATTCATTTATTTATTCATTCTTTCATTCCTTCATTCCTTCATTCATTCATTCATTCATTCATTCATCAATGCCGAATAAGACAATTCCAACCTGATGCCGTGGTTGTCACTATGCATTTAAAAAGATTGATTTTAATCGAATACAATTAGGTAATAATCTTATAATGGAATCATGTGACTAATCTATAAAAAAAAACACTATAATTATTGTATTTTTTACATTTAATTGTGCATTCATAATCTTTGGTAAATATATTTTAATAGGCTCAGCTGTTATCTAGTCATTCGAATTATATATACTTAAATATAGAGAATATATTTGTTTTAATAGTTATAACATTTTGTTAAACTTAAGCATCCTGTCGTAGGTTATGCTAGGGACCGCAATGAAAACAAGTATTCTTTAATAGTTAGTATTTTGCTCAACGTTATCGTTGCCATGGGCAATGACCGCAATGAAAACATGTCTTCTCTGGACCTGTAATGATAATAAAAAAAAATGAATTTATTTATTATCAAGGATAAATGCATCTATCTGGCAAGCACCGGGACGACCTATGCTCATCTCCGTACATTTTCTGACACAGCCATAATAGCATCAGTCTACAGCCATTATATTATATTATTATATTATATTATATTATTATATTATATTATTATTTTTATTATTATATCATATAGCTGAATCGTTTGCTTCTATGTTTCTTCATTTGAAGCTAGGATTGCTAACGCAATTTACAGCTGCAAATGACAAAACATTTGCTTATTTATGAAACATTGTCATTATACCAAATTGAATTATTTAAAAAATTCATCCTGTAAAAATATTTCATAAACACTCATTTGAAAGCTGCTTGAAAACAAGGGTTAACCGTTAAAGCTCTAAAATATAGATTTAAAATTTGAACGCACTTGAAGTTGTGTCTCGCTACCGCGATCCACAACTTCAAGTGGGTGAAAATTACTTATGTTTTATTTGAGACTGACCATTTGCAAATCCCGATGTTTAAACACTCGTTCAATTCACAATAACAGTTATTTACTCGTTTTTGAGCTATACAACGAATTAGAAACGAATACAGTCGAGCATGACGCTTTAGCCTACTTATAACCGGCAAAATATTTAACCCTTTAGACCCCCACGATGCATCAAAGCATAATTTTCTATCCCTGAAAATTATCTCAATTTCCTAAATTTAAATGTTTTATACCGAAGATTTTCATGAAAATGTTTTATCAATTATTGATAATATTTTTCAATTTGTCAACAAAGTGAAGCTATTTTAATCCACTACATGGCGGAAATTGCGACAGCAATTTGCGGCTTGTAGTGGATTAAATGACCTGGGAAATTCAGGATTAACCCTTAAAGCGCTGAATTAATTTGTTAAAATACATCGCAACCAAAGTGTTTTTTTTCAATTTGAAATCATCATAAATTTGTTAGTTAGCTCTTTCTGATTCATTTGAATACCTATGTTATGTGTCTACGGCCATTAAATATATTTCTACTCTTACATTGCGGGGATAGACTTTAGTCGTCAGAATCTGTCTACAAGTCTATCCCCGCGCTGTAAGTGCCCTATTGGAATTTGCACGTACTTGACTTTGTGTTTCGCTGAGGCGATTCACAACTTTAAATAAATATTTTTCAGATTTGATAAAATAGAGTGCAAAGATTTAGAAATCTTGCTGGTCAGGCTAATGTCACGCTTTATCTTCACCATGTCTAAAAACTGATATATGATGTGCTTATCAAAAAAGTAAAACACCGTATATAATCGGGACCGGCGAGTAAATGATTCAATAGAACCGTAACTGTAGATATTCCTTGTGAGAAACCTTGCACCTATGTGGCTCAGTGGTAGCCTATCTACAAATAGACACATGCACTCACACATTGACCAGAAAAAGTTCCATACAAAACAACACAATGCAATACAATTTACCTATTGACCTTTATGCCAATAGACAAACATCTTGGGGGTAAATGAGATATTGGTTTCGCAAATTAGCCCACTTTTCTCGTCTCTTGTGGCAAACTTAGAGAATGGATCCCTAATCAATGGAGATCATCCGTCAATATCCAGCAAACACGAGATATTCACCCAGTGTTGGGTCAATGCTGGGCCACCGTCTGCGACGCTGGCCCAACATTGATCAAACACTAGGTTAAAGTCTCATCTTTGCTGGGCAATAACTCAACAGGAAACCTTTATCTAATGTTTTTTCAATGCTGGGTCAGCGTCGCAGACGATGGGCAAACATCAAAACAATGATGTTTTTCCCTAGTGTTTGCTGGTTATTAACAGTAAACACAAGCATATCCAATGTTGTTTTAATGTTGGGCCAGCGGTGTAGACGATGCTTCAACAACAGAACAACATTGGCTTGTGTTTGCTGGGTTATGTACCGACTCTACAAAATGACGAATTAACGGAAGAAAACTGAACTGAGCTGAACTGACGGAGTCAACCAAAACATACAAATGCACATTGCCACTGTGGTGATAACACGATGATGATTAAAGGTCATTTCCGTCCACTTCATTATGTGAATTGCAGTGATTAATTGAACCTTTGCAACACTGAATTAATTTTGTTTAACCATTGATAACTAAAGGTTTTTTCAATTTGAAATAATCATAAATATCTTTGTCTTTTCGCTTTATTTGAATACCTTTGTTATGGGTCTACGGCCATTAGAAGTATTTTGATTTATTCAGCGCCTATATCTTTCTTATACGTCATAATCTGACGTCTACAGTCGTCAATTTATGACGTATAAAGCCGGTCCCCGCGTTGAAAGGGTTATTCATGTTTTATATACAATCTAGTCATTACCTCACCACGAAGTGCGAATATCGCTGCAGCTCTTCACAATTAAATATGCACTAAATTGAAAAGATGCACGTCAATTTAATTCAATCAATTTATTTCAATTTTAAACTCTTTCAGCGTGTGTACCGTCTTCAGATATCATAATCTGACGTCTAAGGACGTCAAGTTGTGACGTGTAAATGGCGGTTCCCACACTGGAAGAATTAAAAATATACATAATGGACGTTGATCCATAACATTCAAATGAAGCGGAAAGTGCTGACTTATGATGATTTCAAATTTAAAAAAAATGTTCGTCTCCATGGTTTATGCAAACATATTTGTAAAGATTAGGATATCTTTAAGAGAGTAAAGAGCTTGCAAGCCATGATCATCACAGCCATTGTCACCTTGAGGGAACACCACCAGAAGTACTGAAGTATCTGATCGATCATGTCATTGTCACAGATTGGAAGAGTCGTCTTTGTATATGTCCTGAAGTACCTAGCAATGTGGCGTAGTCTCACACCATAAAAGTCCACACAATGCCACGGCTGCGGGAGTGTGCCCCTTGGCATTGCTCATTGGTGGCAACGCTCCTTCTTGGCATTGCTTATTGGCGGACTGTTTGCCATTGCATTGTTCCTGCAGCAAGAAGATGACAATGGCGTCAACTGTAAATAAAATATTCACAAGAGGAAATACTTGTGGATTGTTCTAGCACTCCCCTTCGCTCAATTTGTCAATTTATTTTCTAGACACTTAAAGCTGTGTCTCACCACCGTTATCCCAATATAAATAATAATAATAATAATAGAACAATTATAATAATATAATAATAGAACATTAAAGTATAAAAAATAAAAAATAACACGTCCAATAAAAGCTTTAATTTGTCTTATGGTGATCAATCTTTAAAGGCACAATTACTGACTTGTTTGTAGATATGTACATGTATTTACAGCAGGGTCAGCATAGGTCTGTAAAATCACATGAAAATATACATCATTGATACCTTTATGATCACGTTTTTTTTAAATAAGCCTGATAACTAATTAATGTAAAGTTGAAATGCATTGCCATTATATATATGTGAGAACATATACGCTTCTCGCACCAGAACCGGAGATTAAATAACTAGTACATATTAATTTTCATAGTGGCAAAAACAGACTCTGAAAAGCTTACAAACTGAACAAATTATATGCAAGTTTATATGTTTTCTAGAGTATGCAAAATCAATATTATTGATTTTGTGGTACTTAGTAGAATAGTTGATAAAAAAATCGAATAATAAATTGCATAGGATGACAGACACTCCTGACAAACGTAGACTTATGCTAAGTAAAATATCTGCAGGTCTTTATATAAAAAAATGTGTCAGCGTTTCAAGGGTCAACCTAGCAAACCTGAATTTACTATTGTCATCTTCATCCACTACAAGCCGTGAATTGCTGTCGCAATTCTCGACTTGTAGTAGATAAAGATGACTTGAAGTGGATGAAAAATTAAAGAAAATTGCCAATTTTGCCATGTGTTGATAAAGGAGTTCATGTAAATTTTCCTTCTAAAACCTCTTAGTTGTAGGAAAATTAAGTCCGCTTTCAGGGATGTAAAATGATGCTTTGATGTATCGTGATGGCTTAAATGGTTTACTGACGCACGGCTGTACTCTGTATACAGATATTATTACAGATAATTACATACCTATCTAATTTCATAACAGCTATACCTGACAGCTGTGTTGGGCTAGACGTGTACCCTGGCGGCAAATTAATCATCCAGGGATCTATTAATTTCAAGGTTAATTGAAAGTCACAAGGTACAGCTCAGTCCCGTCAACAAACATAGGTACGGTATACTGCTCTGCCAAGCCATAAGGCAGTATATGCACACTTGTAAAGTAACCAGAAAGCACTTGTTGACTATGTATAGCAGTATACCAGTGATCAACAGATATATGAATATTGCTTTTCGTCGCTTTCTGCACAATCATGGCAATATCGCGACAGAAGGAAGGCCGAAGCCGGGACTATGCTCTACTCTTATTTCAAATGACTTTGATCAACATATTCTAGTAAGTCATACAGTATATTTTTAGTAATTTCCAAAGTAGTTAAATAGATACAGATGTGACACGGAGAAACTGGACAGAACTATATCAGCCCAGGTTAAGTTTAATTAAATTGTAACATATTAAACTATTGTACTACGTTGGATTGAATAAAAACAGTCAATGTATCAACAAGTTGTGTTCTGATGATACGAAAAGTCACGTCAATTATGCTTGGAGTTGCAAAATATAAAAAGTGTATTGAAACCCAAAATGCGCAAAGATGTGGGATTTGAAAAATAAAGAGCGATGATCTTGTTTGCTATAGTCTACACTCGATGTTGTTCGGTTTTCATTCCCGTAGCTCGCGCTTAATGTTAGGTGTCTTGTGAGTGGTTATAAGAAACGTTCGTCAAGCTTGATATGTATCAGTGCGTCTGGGTTGCAGCTAAAATTGCCAATATATAAGTAATTAGAGAAAGTGACTTTATGCTCAAGTTTTAAACCATCTCTCTAGTTAATGTGACTCGCACTCACTGGGGGTTCAAACTTTTAATCTGTGTCATGTATCACTGATTTATCTTTTAGGGGCCTGTCCCTCCGGCACATGCCTTTTTAAAAATTATTATCAAACGATCTGGGCACATATCAATTTAATTCATACATCAGTCGAAGCTGAAATTCAGATGAAAATAACTATGTTTATATATATTTATCAAGAGGTCAAACTGAAGTGATAGCCGACGCTGGTAAAACAAATTGAATGCACTGTACTTAGGGCTCATGACAAGTTAAATAAAAATCCAAAAATCCGAGAAAAACTCGGATTGGCCAGACACCACCCACCCACCCCCTTTCCATTTTTTTTTAATTTGGAGACATGTACAGCAAAAAGATAAAAAACACACAAAATTTCTATAAAAAAAAGTTTTTCTCGGATTTTTGGATTTTTTTATCTTGACAAGACCCCTTAACAATTTTAAAAGGCAATCTTTTCGTATGATTCATTTCTGTGAAAATGTATATCTATTTATTGTTTCAGCCTGACATCCACCCTGATCTTCAAGATTATTATAACATGGGAGGTTATTTAACATTGATGTCTGCTTGTAACACGAGATGCCATCCCTACAATATTTGGACATCAAAACCTTATATTATGGCGGCCGGCCGTCTATAAGCGAAAGCAATTTTCACTTGCATTAGTGGGTCGTGTGACGAGATACAAATTCAAGTGAGTGTAAATTTAAATGAGATGACATGGCGGGAAAAGTGGCGTTAACCCTTTAACCCCGGTGCCGCATATATTCGGATTTTCATATTTTATTAGCACATTAAGTACCACCTTTTAAACAGATAAAATGTGATATCAATCAGAAAATATTTGAAAACAGTTGACCTCTATTTTGTCAAATTTGAATAATTTTCACTCACTTGAAGTTGTGGATCGCGTCAGCGAGACACAACTTTAAGTGGGTAAAAATTCAGAATGAATAATTTGTCGGTTGATAATAGTAAACTAATAGTCAGACTGGTGTGAAGCAATGAAGGACACAAACCGTGGCGAATCGACTCCCGGTGATAATCACCCATCTCAGATTAATAAGTTACCAAAAAACAAAGGTTTTTCCGCAGCTAGAATATCAAGTTAACCTGGATATAGCAGACTATCTGAAGGTCATCTAGCAGTTAGAAGATCAAGTGAATCAGGATATAGAGTATCTGAAGGTCACCCGGCAGTTAGAAGATCAAGTAAATCGGGATATAGATATAGAGTATCTGAAAACCTTTCTGATGTTACAGGTTTCCAATGGAGATTGAATATCTGAGAGATGACCCAATGCCATTTGACGAGTAATAATGGTAATAAGGACAATAAGGATGTTATGATGATATTAACCTGGAACGACTATGGATGGATGGATGGATGGATGGATGGATGGATGGATGGATGGATGGATGGATGGATGGATGGATGGATGGATGGATGGATGGATGGATGGATGGATGGATGGATGGATGGATGGATGGATGGATGGGTGGATGGATGGATGGATGGATGGATGGATGGATGGATGGATGGATGGATGGATGGATGGATGGATGGATGGACGGACGGACGGATGGATGAATGGATGGATGGATGGATGGATGGATAAATGGATGGATGAATGGATGGATGGATGGATGGATAAATGAATGGATAAATTGATAGATGGATAAATGAATGATGGATGGATGGATAAAAGTGCAGGTATCAAAATAATGATTGATGACAAATTAAAAAGACAACTTTTGTCTCCGTGGTTGATGCAAAACAATTTCAGCATTTTAATATAGGCCAATAGTGCTGTTGACATCAGCTCAGGTCTGCTCTGGCTACGACGTTACCAGTCTGAGCTGAGCTGATGTCACAATAGTGTGCGGATAGTGCCCTCCTTACTACCAATAGTTGTGTTGACATCAGCTCAGGTCAGCTCTGGCTACGACGTCACCAGTCTGAGCTGACCCGATGTCACCATAGTGTACGGATAGTGCCCTCCTTACTACCAATAGCTATATTGACATCAGCCCAAGTCAGCTCTGGCTTCGACGTCACCAGTCTGAGAGCTGAGCTAATCTGATAACAAAATAACTGGTGATGGCGAATTTGTAATTGTTTGATTTTCAGCAAATTTATTATAATATCAAATCAGAGATGCTGGTTCAACGTCTGGTTGATGTTTCAGTTTAACAACGATGAATTATTTTGTATAAACCAGAGACCAAAGTTTTTTTCAATTAGAAGTCATTATAAATATCTTATTTACCTCTGTCTGCTTCATTTAAATACCTATGTTATGAGTCTACAGACCTATGTCATGGGTGTACAGCCATTATGAAATTTTAATTCTTTTAGCGCAGGATCGATTTTATGCGCCAGAGTTTGACGTCCACAGAGTCAGATTCTGACGTCTAAAATCGACCCCCGCGCTGTAAGGGTTACGTAACCTTTCTATGAGTGTCTATACCCTGGGCCACATTCATTTTGGTAAATCTGTAACGCATGATTTTCGTCCATCTCTCAGTCAATTATAAACCAATTCCCTTGAAATTTAGCACAGGCAATTTTCAAGTCATATCCTAACGTCGGTGAAAATTTCGTTTAATATTGCAAAAGTTAGACTATTTGACATGTAATAAAATTCTAGAATTAGTTTAATGGGTTTAAAGAGGGACGTCATAATTTTAATTTACTACTTGTCAGATGCGCTAATTTTTGAAATACTGCATATAATTTTACAAAATTTTAGAATTATGTTGAAAAATTATTTTTTACAAAATTTCATGAAAATCGGTTGATAATTGACGGAGAAATCAATGAAAAACATGCGCTACAGGTTAGTTGTGGTCTAAGGTATATATAGTGCCAGCTAGCTGTCTATTTCTGCCAGTCTGCTCATTGTAATTAGCATTTTTATAATTTGAAGACGCAGAAAAAGTAGAATTAGTTTCCAATTTTTATGTGATATTTATCTTTCATTGATTTATCTTTCATTTAATAGCCGCCACGCCCTTAAAACACAAAGCATTTGTATAATATTTATACAACGTCGTCCCAACGTCTTCGACGTTGGCCCAACATTGTACAAATGTCATACAAATGTTTTGTGTTTACCGGGCTGTAATCACGAGGAGGAACCCTAATTACTGCTAAAATCATACATCCGCACAAAAATAAGTGACATTAACGGTTTTAACTCGTTAAGCTCTAAGCGCGACTATACTCGCATTTAAGAGGTTTTATTAACATGGTAATTGCGAATAAGATGAGTGTTTTAAAATTAAGATTTGAAAATATTTAGTCCCAAATTAGCCCTTTAAGCCCACGATGCATCACGAGGCATTAAAGCATTATTTTACATCCCTGAAAACAGCTTTAATTTTCGTACCACCAAAGGTTTTAAAACGAAAATTTTCTTAAAACTGGTTTATCAATACATGGTTATTTTCTATTATTTTTAAACCACATCCAATCATCTTCATCCACTACAAGTTGAGAATTGCGACAGCAATTCGCGGTTTGCTGTAGATGAAGATGACAATAGTAAATTCAGGCTTGAAAGGGTTAAGCAGATATGAGTAATTTTCTCCCTCTTGACATTGTGGGTCGTGGTAGCGAGACAGCACTCAAGTGGGGAATTTATAATTCATAGCTTAACCATTTAAACATTTAACCGCCAAATTATTCAAACTGATTTTTAATTCACCTGAATTTGTGTCTCGCTGACGCGATCCACAAGTTCAAGTGAGTGAGAATTATTTGAATTTGACAAAATGAAGGTCAACTGTTTTCAAATATTGCTGATTGATGTCATATTTTATATTTAAAGGGAGGTACTTAATGTGCTAATGAAAAAAAAATGAAAACCCAAATATATGCGGCACCGGCGGTTAGAGGGTTAACGCTTAAAGGGTTAATTTTCTAATCCAGGGAAGTCACCTGTTTAAACTGGTTAAATAATAAATTATCATTTTTTCTGATTAAATAATTTTTACGATTTGCTGAGCACTATTTATATAAAGTCTCATCATGTTAATGACATTTGCATAATATGTATATATGCAATGTGATATCTACATGCAATTTTACGACAAACAACGTATACGTAAATTTAATTATCATTTTTTCTAAGATTAATTCGCTTTTACGATTTGTTGAGAATTAAATATATAAAATCGCATCATGTTAATGACATTTGAAGGATATATATATATATTTGCAATTTGATATCTACATGCAATTTTACGAAAAACAACGTATACGTGTTCCCGTTAAACCTTACAGCTCACGGATCGACCCTCGACGTCAGAATCTGACGTCTGTAGACGTCGGATTCTGACGTCTAAGGTCACTGTAAGAGTAAAAATGTTTACTATGGTCAAAGACTCATAACATAGGTATTCAAATGAATCAGGAAAAGCTAACTAAGACATTTATGATGATTTCAAATTGAAAAAAATACGTTTTGGTCTATATTGTTTATACTCACATATTTCAACGTTTAAAGGTTTAAACAATAATATATCGTATACTTATCCACACTGGTACATATTTAAAAAAAAAGTATTTAAAAATGAAGTAAAATGCAACAAACCATCAAAATCGGAACGTTTTAATTGTGCTTTGATAAAGTGACGATTTGTCCAAATTGTCATAAAAGATTACGATATTGGTACATTTAAATTCACACAAATGGTCAATAACAGTAGTTTTAGGTTTGATCCATTTTTAGTTAGTTTATGTTAGGAAGGTAGGGGAACTGAATTTAGCTTTAGAAGAGTAATAGATTCAACTGGCTGGCTAGACGGCTGTCTGGCTGACTGGCTGGCTGCATACAAATAATAATTATGTTTCTCGTCTGCAGGCCAAGGACATGGCCAAGGACAAATGCCGTGTTTATTTTAATCTTGCACTGAGCTATTGTTTATAACTCGACATCACACCTGGATGACTTTATCATCAAAATAAATGAACATCAGAATAGAAACTCGCCACAGGGAGGTGGCTCTAGGTAAGTGATATACTGCTCTACAAAGCCAAAAGGCACTAACCACTTACTTTACAATTAAGCGGTTACTGTATTTTGTCTTATATGGCAGTATATGTATGAAAGTACGATGGCTAATACAGACAATAAACAGCTAGTGTTCTCTAGAATACATTTCCAGAAAAAGATAACATTTGTAGTGCTCTCTAGAAACAAAATTAAAAAAAATATGTATTTGTAGTGCTGTCCAAAATGCATTATCAGAAAACATAGCATTTTTAGTGCTGACTAAAATACCTTTCAGAAAAAGATTTACTTTTAGTGCTGTCTAAAAATACATTTCAAGACAAGATTGATTGTTCACATCTCCCGTACATTTTTTATTTTAACCAGTGACGCCAATATTCACTATGTATATATAATATAACGTGACTATTAATTTGCGTAAATAAAAGGGGAATTATATCTATGAGCTGAGTGTTGCTTGATAGATATAGATATGAACCTAATATTACCAGTTTTGACTTTCTCCTGAAATATATAGCTATTTGAATACAAACGTCATAAAAATATAGCTATATAAAAGCTATAAATAGCTATATAACTATTTATAGCTTTTATATGTTATATTTATTTATAGCTGTTATAGCTGATCTATATATGTTAAAACATTTACAACATATGTACAAATAATAATTCACTTCAAATTTGCAGAGCTAAATGTGATGTGACACATCCATCCAGTGGCAGCATTTCAATAAATATTTGTTTTTAATAAATGAAAGAAAAATGAACAATGAGGCCAAGAAATGTATACTTTTTTATCGATTTTGTATCAGATTCAATCAAATTTTGTGTATCTGCTGATTAGTTACGGCTGTGAGATGATTGTGACGTCCATGAGGAGGATGTGAAGGGAGTGCTTGACGTGATAAGGAGTCATTGGGAAACAATGAGCGTGATAGCCGTGATAACAGATGGACGTGGGCGGGAAAGGCAGCGGTGCTAACCACTACCCCAGGGTACTAGTGGTTAGCACCGCTGCCTTTCACGAGTTCGGTCGCGGCGGTTTGAAAGAAACTTGCATGTTTCTTCCCCATCCACTCGTAAAAAACTCATTATGAGGAGACTCCGTGACTGAGAGGTAGCGTGCTCTCCCTCAGACCTCTATTTGAATTTGGAATCCTGTGTATGGATGGCAGTGTCATCTCATTCATCTCAACCATCCTCAGGAGGCTCTCCTGGCCCAATTTAGCCTGTACTTGCACAAAAGTGGCCTAAAGCCCGATTCCTTTCATTTATTTAACAGGTGGAATGTACGTGATCATGCGACGTGATGCGTACGTGGGTGCACAGCTAACACGATATATTCACCCAATGTTGGTTTAATGTTGGGCCAGCGTCACAGACGCTGCCCCAACATTAAACCAACATTGGTGCAATACACCGCGCTGGGTGGGTGGGTGACTATTTGGATTGTCACGGAGTGGTATCCCTGCAAGCACAACATATCGCGCCATGCATGTTAGTTTAATGGTAGGCCACCGTGGTATACACCTGGTATACGGTGGGCCAGCATTAAAAAAACATTATGTGAGTTCTTGGTGTTTGCTGGTATGGGTGTGTATTTGGCCGCCGTGCCTGCGTAACAGAGTAACGTGACTTGTGTGTGACCTCTCTGCCTCAGTAAAGGAGTGTTAATCTAAATATATAGGGACAGATGTAAATATTAATAACCTTTATAAGAAAATATTTTAAAACACACTATTCGTTTTTTCCAGAAGGTAACCTTCTCGAACTTATGGACATGCGCACTGAAAACTGAGAACTGCTTTATTCAATTTCCCAGATAAACCTACAAAATAAACGCATTGTAATTATGGTTCACACAACATTTTATTTCACAATTGTAGTTCAACTGAGAAAATAATACACATTTGCTGTCAGTCTTTGCATGGGCGACCGTTTCTCTCTTCTCTCGCCTTGGTTCTGAGAGGGTCAGATAAGTAGATCTATTATCAACGGATCTCACTTATGGTTTGGAGAGCCACAAACGCTGACGTATTGCTTTATAATTGGCACCGTGACGTCACTTAGCAATGACGTGCATTATCGGGAAGCACGATACATTGACTCAACCTTGGTTCAATGTTGGGCCACCGTCTCCGACGCTGGCCCGATATTGAACCAACATTGAGTTAATGGTTTGATTCTTCACTCTTATTCATTTGTTGGTTGTTAGAAACAATTAAACTCTATAAGGTAACGTGCTTGTTCTCTTACCAGCAGGTACCAGGTTCGAATGACTGAATGTGATTTTAACCGTTTTCTAGGCCTTGCGGAAATATCGCGACAGAAGGAATCTCCATGAAAGACAAAGCCCTTCTCCTTTCAGACGACTCCAAGGAATGTTTATAGTAAGCCTGTCCCAGGAACCAGTCGTAGGCAGCTCTGCGCACCCCAGACCTTCGAACAGTTTGAAGCACTCCGTGTAGCACTGGAGCACTGTTTATTCATTACCAACGTCTGGCTCAGCGGAGATTTGAACCCGAGATTTCTCAAGTTACACATTCACAGACAATCCTCCTCCAGGGAAAACCATATGGTTCGAATCCTGGAGCGCAGAGGCAAACTTTGTGATTTCATGCTTGTAAGAAGATTTTCTCTCTAAATAGCTCAACACCTTTTTTGACCTTGTGTAATTTAATGTGAAAATTATTTTGAGTACAGCTATTTGGGTCATCGTATACCCGGAGAACACGATACATCGACCTAATATCGATTCAATGTTGGCTCGCCGTCTGCGACGGCAGCCCAACATTAAATTGATATTGGTGAAACTCTCGTTCTTATCGTGGGAGTGATTTTGGTCGGTAGAGGTGGCCTGTCATGGAGGCGGGTGAGAGGGGTATTTACCCTGCACTCTGAGTATCACCTCAGGGCCGCTTTTACCCCACTCTCCCCTCACCAAAGGCCGTTTTGCCCCACCCTCCCCTGCTGGGCTCTCCACCAGCTCCCGGCAGCCGGCTACAATTAAACACATCAATGACAGGACGAGCCGCGTCTCCAGTCAGCATCTGAACGCCTCTTATCACTGCCAGCACCTTCTCCTCTCTAGAGCCAACAATTAAAACACACCTAACTATGTCATCTGAGCAACTCTTAACCCTCTCACCACTAGGTTATTATATTTAAATTTGCATCCACTGAAAGTTGTGTCTCGCTACCGCGACACACAACTTCAATTGGTTGAAAATCACTCGTATTTTGCCTAATTTAAGATCAAATATTTTGTTTAAATACTCATTTTTTTACTCATTTTAGCAGGGAAAACAATAATTATGTATAATATATTTCTACTTAGTTTTACTTTTAAGTGTAATTTCAAAAGGACCCCTTGGGATGAGACATTTTCAATTTTGTCAATTTTGAAAATTTAACTTATGTGAAGTTATACAGCCTACTGATCTTAACTAAGAATACAAAAAAGTCAAAAAACTATTTAAAAGCACCGAAAAAGAGTGAAATAGTTAAATTTCCAGGTCGTATATTGCCATGTAAAAAAAACAAGTCAGCAATATAAAGCACTTTAAACCACATTTTCCCACGTCTTGGACGGGGAGATCAAAGCAATCGCCCCTAATTGGTGTCTGATTGGTGTCTTATAGCCAGGACATGAGGTGATACGCCTACAACACTGATTGTCTACCCAACGCTGGGCCGACGGCATCAGCATGTGGCCCAATGCTGTAGGAACATTTAACCGTCGTTTAGCAAGTGTTTAGGTGTACAAAAAGTTTGTTTGGGTTTTCAGCGGTTTTATAGAAATGTTGATAAAAAATATTTTTAAAAATCTGAAAATCCAGAAAAAATGGATCTTGGGGATACGCTACTTCATTACGAAACTAAAAACGAAAATTGATGTTATCCCAAGGGGCTGCTTTAAGTGTAATTACCATGTATATAAATTTTATCCTGGATGTCAAACTTAGATAGAGTGCTGGTCACCTGTATTCGACATCCTGATGTACACAATTTTACTTACAATTGCATATTTGTACGATTATTGTATATATTTGTGTACATAAAGCCTAATAAATAAATATAAAAATTCATAAATACAATTTTATTCCCAATAACTGTGTACTCCTGGCCCTGCGATCAGATCCCGCTTGCAGGGTGAACTTCTAAAAAGTTACACCTGAAGTCACATGAAGTTTTGGACAGAAGGGTTTATTAGTTGTGTTTACTTTGTCTTTAATCCAATGTAAAATTAATAGAACAATAATCAGATCATCTAAGCGGATCTACTCAAATAAGAAAGTTGGTCGATTTTCTTTGAATTCGTCATACCTAAAAACCTAGTATCGGTATCGACATCAAAATGAATCTTTGAAGTGAGCTTTTTGGAAAGTTATGAGCAGACAGGTTTCTTTGCATTGTATTGTTTTAAAGTCTTTTTTTTTGCATTCCTCATACATAGAAACCCAGGTATAGAAAGAACCAAAATGATTTTCCCAGGTGGTTTGTTTAGCTATGATCAGAAAGATTTTTCATGTTAGCGTGGCGGTCATCTTTGATTTCTGCACATTGTACTGTTTTTATTTTATTTTGTAACTCCTCACACCTAAACACCTAGGTGTACACATCTAAATGCATCTTCTATCTATGCATCTGACAGTTATCTTGGATTTTTACTTCATGTGACTTTAAAGGTAACCTATCACACCTTATATAGTAGCCCTATGAATACTTTTGTGACAAATAAATCAAAGTTGTTCGACTTTAGTCGTCAAAATCTGACGTCTGTAGACGTCAGATTCTGACGACTAAAGTCGAGCCCCGCACTGTAAGTGTAAAAATCTTTATACTGATCGTAGACCCATGCCATAGGTACTCAAATGAATCAGAAAGAGCTGACTAAGAAATTAATGATGATTTCGAATTGAATAAAACTGTTTGGTTTCCATGGTTTAGACAAAAAATAATTCAGCGCTTTAAGGGTTAAACACAAATAATTAAGCGTTCTAAGGGTTAAAGGGTGAAACTAGAAACACTTTATCCTTTCTACGAACAGGCGACATGGAAAACAAACCTATTAATAGATCTCAATTGGCAGTCACAAATGACTGTGAAGAGCAAGCCCTAATATATCTAACTGGACACCTGCCACGCCTAGCAGCACTGTCTCAGCTTTAGAGCTAATAGCTAACAAAAGCAAAGCAATTATATCTATTGTCAGTCACAAACTGAAAACGTCTTTCCTCTAGCGACACGTTCTGCTCTCTAGAGTAAAATATAAATAAATATAAAATTAGTTAAATAACCATATTTAAAGGTCTGTCACTAACTGAACACCTCTTATTTCTAGTAACACCTTTCTCTCTCCAGAGTAGCAATACGTCAACGATTTGTAGATCTGAATGTACGAGGCACGAAGCGCCTAGTATATTTGGATCTACGAATCTATTGTAATTGAGTTCTTTCTGTTGGGGGGAGATGACAAAATGATGTGAGAAAAAAATTGTTAAAAAATTTCAAACAGCGATCGAGCAAATTGTAATAAGGCCACTCCCAGGATCTGGTGAAACAGACTGTAGAGATATCTGTAGTTAAAGAGACAGGGAATTTGTGCGAATAATTTGGTGGTGACCATAAAATAAGTTCAGATGGATAATAGAGTCTTGATGCCTAACCTACCTGTATGTATGCAATTGCTTAGCAAACTTTTCTGGTGACATTTTTAAATGATGACTAAGATCTTATCACCTCAAGTCACAGCTGTTTTTAAATCTAAGTTACTTCAGGACATTGTGAATATTATTCAGAGTGTCTTAATCATAATAAACTTTCACAACATTCTCAATTAAGAAGTAAGTTTGGAATAGGCAAGATTGCTCAGTGATGATAGTGCACGATGTACACAAATCACTGTCTGGTAATTTAATGAAAAATAGACTGTCATGGTTACAATTTATTGTATTTGATCATTTTTGCCAGATATATTTCAAGTCTATTGGAACTAGTAGGCGTATACACTATGATAGTTACCAGACCGCAGAAGTCCTTAAATTTCAGATATGTCAAGTAGTTTTTGAGATATAAAGATATTTTACATTTTCGCGAAAATCGTCATATTCGATTGCCTCTAGTTCGTAAACGGTGGTAGATAGGTCTTGACGGGTGTCGACCATGGGCTTTGTCGTGGAGACATGAACAAAATAAAAAAAAATTATAAAAAGAGTAAATATTGACAGAGTGTAGATTTTTTTTGTAAAATCTCTTTTTTTTTCGAAATAACGCAAATTTTATCGTAAGTAACGTCACAAAACGTCATAGCAACCCAAGTTGCAATAGATCAAGCATTATTGTGAAGTTTCAATGTTATAACTGAAAAACTGTAGGAGAAATAGACCGCAAGAAATTCCGTAGAAAAATACTAATAAGAAGACAGTCTTCTGAGTTATTATAACTCAAAAACGGTTGACGCTAGATATGGTTTGACCTTTGCCACCTGACATAATTTTTCACGGGATTTCCAAAAATGGTGACGTCATCTCTGAAGGTTCAATATTTTAGATTTTATGACGTTAAAGATTTTCAAACAACGATCGAGCAAATTGAAAAAAGGCCACTCCCAGGATCTGGTGAAACAGACTGTAGTAGTATCTGTAGTTAAAGCGACAGGGAATTTGTGCGAATAATTTGGTGTTGATCAGAAAATAAGTTCAGATGGATAATAGAGTCTTGATGCCTAACCTACCTGTATGTATGCAATTGTTTAGCATACTTTTCTGGTGACATTTTTAAATGATGACTAATATCTTATCACCTCAAGTCACAGCTGTTTTTAAATCTAAGTTACTTCAGGACATTGTGAATAATATTCACAGAGTGTCTCAATGATAATAAACATTCACAACATTCTCAATTAAGAAGTAAGTTTGGAAAAGGCAAGATTGCTCAGTGATGATTGTCTATAATGTACACAAATCACTGTCTGGTAATGGAATGAAAAATAGACTGCCATGGTTACAACTTAGTGTATTTGACCATTTTTGACAGATATATTTCCATATATAAGTCCATGGCAAAAATATAAATCAATAAAATAATCTATAGTAGCTGGTGGAACTAGTAGGCGTATACACTATGATACCCCCTTGGTAATCATAAGGACTTCAGTGAACTACATGGAATTTACGTGATGTAATGACGTCACAAAGTTGATTTCTTAACGGTTATAGATACAGTGTTTTCGTAATCATAGTTTTACTACTACTTTTTGACACTGAGTCCGCAGAAGTCCTTAGATTTTAGATATGTCAAGTAGTTTTTGAGATATAAGATATTTTACATTTTCGCGAAAATCGTCTTATTCGATTGCCTCTGTAGTTCGTAAACGGTGGTAGATAGGTCGTGACGGGTATCGACCATGGGTTTTGTCGTGGAGACGTGAACAAAATAAAAAAAGTATGTTTTTATTCGAAATAACTCAGATTCTATCATAAGCAACGTCACAAAACGTCATAGCAACCCAAGTTGCAATAGATCAATTATTACTGTGAAGTTTCAATGTGACAACTGAAAAACTGTAGGAGAAATAGGCCGCCTGAAATTCCGTAGAAAAATACTAATAAGAAGACAGTCTTCTGAGCTAGAAGAATAATTGGAGCCTTCGCCCAAATTAATAACAATAACTCAAACACGGTTGACGCTAGATATGGCTAGACCTCTGCCACCTTACTTAATTTTTCACGAGATTTCCAAAAATGGTGACGTCATCTCTGTAGGCTCAATATTTTAGATTTTATGACGTCATCGTCACTTTTGTCAACAAATACAGCGTCCAAAATCTGGAATAGCTGAATATGAACACATTTGAACTGTTTTATTAAGTATGCATGTTGTCCTGCTTCCCATTGCAATTGCCAAATTGGAGATTGGTGCAATAGTTTCTGTGGTATGACGTCATAGTGACAAATGACTTTGTGTAATATCTTGACAAAGGTATGACGGTTTTTTATCTTAGATTACCAGACACTTTTTTTCAAGGATTTTAGTGAACTACATGGGATTTAGATGTATGGTCAAGCTTAAAAGTTATGACGTCACAAAGTCAACTTCTTAAAAGTTAGAGTTAGAGTGTTAGCTAGAGTGTTTTCGTAATCATAGTTTTACCACTACTTTTTGACACTGAGTCCGCAGGAATCCCAGATTTGATATATGTCAAGTAGTTTTTGAGATATAAGATATTTTACATTTTCGCGAAAATCGTCATTTCCGATTGCCTCCAGTTCGTAAAACGGTGGTAGATAGGTCATGACGGGTGTCGACCATGGGCTTTGCCGTGGAGACGTGAACAAAATAAAAAAAGAGATTTGAAAAAGAGTAAAATGTCACAAAAAGTCATAGCAAGTTGCATAGATCAAGCATTACTGTGAAGTTTCAATGTGATAAAAGACTAAATGTCATAAAAAGTCATAGCAAGTTGCATAGATCAAGCATTACTGTGAAGTTTCAATGTGATAACTGAAAAAAACTGTAGGATAAATAGGCTGCGAGAAATTCAGTAGAAAAATAATAATAAGAAGACAGTCTTCTGAGTTGGAGGAATTAATAATAACTATATTTGCTAATCAGCTACTGAAAAGTTAGCGATATTATCACCTTCTGCACGTTACGGATATGAAGAAAACACTATTAACCCTTTGAGTGCGGGCGACACTTTTAAGCGTATTCATACTGTTTTTCCACAACTAAAATTTGACAGAAATTGAACAAATATGCATGTATAAATCTTGAGTAAAGCCTCCATTGTGAAATTTAGCAGGTTTAATTTTTAAGTGAGGAGGTATTTTCCTTTCATTTGAAGTTGGCAATTGCGTGAGCAATGCCAACTTCAAATGAAAGGAAAATGGTAAGTAGTAATGAAGCACTTAAAGAGTTAAATCTAAATGAGTCCTGTCACATCGTGCGGCACCTAGAAAATGCTCCTTATGCAAGAAACAAAAAAAAACAAACACCTCCATATCAATTTCCTATCATCGCTACCAACACCTACTTACCACCTGCTTAGCCCCTGCTTATCACCTTCTTAGTACCAAGTAATGGTGGCCTACGTGTGGCCTACGTGTGGCCTACGTGTGGCCTACTTGTGGCCTACGTGTGGCCTACGTGTGGCCTACTTGTGGCCTACGTGTGGCCTACGTGTGGCCTACGTGTGGCCTACGTGTCGCCTACGTGTGGCCTACGTGTGGCCTACGTATAGCGAGATATGTCAGTGAAAATTTAAATAAGATTATACAATGAATATAATATCTGATGTGTCCCTCTAAGCATATTTGCATAGAGGAAAGTGTTAGTATGAATGATATTCGGCTAGATCTAGGTGAGTATATTTTCATCTCAAGCTTATGTAAACCAGTGGCAGATCCAGGAATTGACAGACGGGGGAGGGGGGGCGCCGATTTTTTTTTACAATAATTTATGATCACCACAGCTGGCAAAGCCAACCTCTTATATCCTCTAGAGGGGCCCGGGGGCTTGCTCTCCCGGAAAATTTTGAAATCTAAGGCCTCAAATGATGCATTCATTGGCCGAAATCTGTTTTTTTAACCCTTAACAGGGGGGCGCGCGTAAACAAGAGACCTTCAGCCCAATGGTGGGCTGATATCTTTTCCATAAGTTTATCTTATTTTTACAATCTCATTAGCTATGTATTTTTTCAATTCTCTCGGTTGCTGGTTAAACGTTTTATGTGATTTTTTGCGGATCATATTTTTATCTTCTACGGTCATCGCTAAAAATGATTCTTTATTTGCGAAGTTAAACACTTTGCCAAGTAATGCAATTCTTGTTCCACGGATATGTATATATTATGTTATAGAGACCAACTTTTTAAGTATCCTACAAATCTCTATGAAATTATTTTGCTGTGGTGGGGGATGAACACGGTGTGCGCAAAATTCCATCGATAACGATTACGTTTTCGCAGGTACATACATGCAAACTCTGCCTGTTTTTCACCGCTACACTTCACCTTTGAAGCGGGAACCTTGGTGGGTTCGAACACCACTCTGGCCTTCAAGTTTCAAAGAAACAAAATGTTTTTCCCCGCTCACTCTTAAACTTTCAATATTGTGGTGGGCCTCCGTGACTGAGCGTTGGCGTGCTCGGCCTCAGACCGCCAGGTGTCTGGAGGGTAGTGTCACTTTATTCATCTCACCATTCGCAAGAGGTTATTCTGGTCCAGTTTAGCCTATATGTGTACAAAGGTGGCCTAAAACCCCATTCATTTCATTTTATTTACTACACATTCGGCCATGATTGCGCAGAAAGCGACGTAAAGCACTATTCACAGTTACTTTACCTTTGAGCTATCTGGGGCTTGCAAAACATACGATGCCGCGGCGACATAGCTGGGGGCCACAGCATAACGTCACCTTGGATATGAAAGGGTGTATCTGCCACTTCACAAAGTGGCAGATACACCCTTTCATATCCAAGGTGACGATAAGCCTAATCACCTGGGCTGCTAATAACAGACTCACCTTCCACCCCACCCACTTTACACAATCACTGCCCGGAAGCCACTGACACGTAAGGTTTAACTGCACATGCGCAGAAAGGCAGGCGGGAAGCTTCCGGTTACATGTTCACAATAATGTCCTCACTTAGCCCTAATTACAGAGACAATGATTCTTATCCTCTTTTTTCATTCCTGGGTTTTTGCAAAAATAGAAGAGCGCATTCTGTAATCACTTTTCTAACTGACTAAAAAAGGCAGGCAGGCAGACAGGCAGGAAAGCAGGCAGGCAGGAAAGCAGGCAGACAGAATAGCAGGCAGGCAGGCAGGCAGGCAGGCAGGCAGGCAGGCAGGCAGGCAGGCAGGCAGGCAGGCAGGCAGGCAGGCAGGCAGGCAGACGGGAAAGCAGGCAGACGGGAAAGCAGGCAGACAGAAAAGCATGCAGATGTGAAAGCAGGCAGATGGAAAAGCAGTCTGGCAGGAATTTAGGCAGACAGGAAAGCAGACAGGCAGGAAATCAGGCAGGCAGAAAAACAAACAGACAGGAAAGGCAGTCAGGCATGCAGACAGGCAGACAGGCAGGCAGGCAGGCAGGCAGGCAGGCAGGCAGGCAGGCAGGCAGGCAGGCAGGCAGGCAGGCAGGCAGGCAGGCAGGCAGGAAGGCAGGCAGGCAGGCAGGCAGGCAGGCGGGAAGGCAGGAAGGCAGGCAAACAGGCAGGCTGTCGGGCAGGCGGATAGTGAAGAAAGCAGGCCTGTAGGCAGACAGGCAGTCAGGCTGGCGAGTAGATAGACAACTAGGCAGGCAGGCAGGCATGCAGCCAGGCAAACAGACAGAAAAGCAGGCAGGCAGGTAGGCAGACAGACAGGCCTACAGTACACGCATGCTAATAGATAGACAGGTGTGCCGTCATTGTAAAAACATTCTTCTATTTCAGAATAGTTGCATTGAAAAGATGAGGTATATTTAAAACTCTCTCATATAATCAGATCACGAATGTTTGTATTAATATCGTCTACTCTATAATTAACTCATTATTTGTCATTGTTATCCTATAAATGTATAAATAGAAAAATGTGACATATGATATACATGACATCACAGCATAAACGAAACGGTAAGACAGCTGCAAACCCTTACAACGCTGGAATATTATAAACTATGGAGACATGGCTTTAACAGTTTGAAATCACCATAAATGACGTAATATAATTGTTTTAGATCCACACTAAAGTCTGATTTAATATAGACGGTCCCCGCGCTGATTTAATATCAACCTCTTTGAGGTCTCCCAAGTGAATGAATGAATGAATAAATGAATGGATGGATGGTTGGATGAATGGATGGATGGATGGATGGATGGATGGATGGATGGATAAGGCGTCAGATTCTGACGACTAAAGACGGTCCCCGCGCTGTAAGGCGTCATATTCTGACGACTAAAGACGGTCCCCGCACTATAAGGGTTAAATAGATGAGGCTAAGCGGCGATATGAGTCTGTGAACATCTTGAGTAATCTCATTTTTTGGCAATAAGGATGTGATCAGTGGATATTTTATCGGCCATTGTCACCAGAGAATGATCAACCAGGAGGACGGAGGCTTCAGGTGGTATTGTAAAGAAGGCGCCGTCCTCAGGGCGGCGTCTTCTTTACAATACCACCTGATTTATTGTCATCATCCATTAGGTCATCCAGAAATACTTATCTTATCGTCAACTTGTTCTGGGAAGTGTTTTATAAATAGCCGCTCTTCTTAATGATGGTCGTAAACAGGCTCGTATATCATTGTTTTCTCTTACAACGCAGTTTGGAAAATAGTTTTACTGAATGAATGAATGAATGAATGAATGAATGAATGAATGAATGAATGAATGAATGAATGAATGAATGAATTGATGATTGAAGGAATGAATAAATGAATGAATGAATAAATGAATGAATGAATGTTTGAATGAATGAATTGATGATTGAATGAATGAATGAATGAATGAATGAATGAATAAATGGATGGATGGATGGATGGATGGATGGATGGATGGATGGATGGATGGATAGATGAATGAATGAATGAATGAATGAATGCATGAATGAATGAAGGAGTGAATGAATGGATAAATGAATAAACGAATAAATGCATGAATGCTTGGATGGATGGATGGATGGATGGATGAATGAATGAATGAATGAATGAATGAATGAATGAATGAATGAATGAATGAATGAATGAATGAATGAATGAAGGAGTGAATGAATGGATAAATGAATAAATGAATAAATGCATGAATGCTTGGATGGATGGATGGATGGATGGATGGATGGATGGATGGATGGATGGATGGATGGATGGATGGATGGATGGATGGATGGATGGATGGATGGATGGATGGATGGATGGATGGGTGGAAGGACAGATGGATGGATGGATGGATGGATGGATGGATGGATGGATGGATGGATGGATGGATGGATGGATGGATGGATGGATGGATGGATACGGAATACGGCGTTCGCTCATCGTGATTGGCTTTATCACTGAAGTTAAGCAACGTCGCGCCCGGTCCATTATTGGATGGGTGACCGCCTGGTGACTGCCAGGTGCTGTATACACTCGTGGGGCTCAGAGAACCACGTAAATCAGATGGCTCGTCTGACTGCCCTAGAGTTGGACGTAAAAGAACCTCAATGGACGTAGGCGCAGTTTCCATCCGGCAAGACCCCAGAAAATCCACAATGTGTGAGTACTTGGCAGATAAGGCGAATTTGCTTGGAATGAAAAATAGCTTGATGCGCCTCAATGGCAGCTCAGCTGTATATCTCCCAGGAGGCTGAGTTGGAATTTGAATGATAACAGGCCTTGCTAAGTTACTCTCGATGTTCAGCGCTCTGAACAGCCTCCGGCTGGATACATGCGCTATATAAGATTTCATTCATTCATTCATCATGCTCATACTTTAATTTTCCCTCTGAACGCTCTATAGCCCCGAATATATTTATCTGATTTCTCGAAATGCATTGAAACTATCCTTTTAACAACTACCCAGTTTGATGCTCGCTCTAAGGCGCTGTACAAAACACGTGAAAAAGGTAAAATTTGCTTATTAACCCTTAAAAGTTTGAGTTATTTAATTTAAATTTTCAGTCACTTGAGGCTGTGTCTCGCTACCGCGATCCACAACTTCAAGTGACTGAAAAATCATGTTATTTGTGAAAAATAAGTCCCAATATATATCAGTGTTTCAAGATTGAAGGCATATTTTAATTTGAACAGATCGTCATCAGGGGTTATACAGGTGCTAATAAAAACCCAGAATGTCTACTGCGGTCGACATCAGTGCTCGAAGGATTAATTGTACTTTAGCTTGATTCATGGCCTTCACAATTATGGTTCGAATCCCGCGGATTCTTTATAGGATAAAGCCCGAGGACTTCTTAGCTGTGGAAAAGGTCGAGGCCGCTTTTCCACAGCTAAGAATGTAGAGCTCCGAGGGTTTTAACTGACTTGAAAACACATCCGACCATAATGAGGATCCCTCATAATCAACAGCTCGCTCACACCTGACTGATTATAGTATCATAGGCCTACCATGATAATTGGTGTATACTTGTTCAACAATAACTCTCCATTCCCGGCTTAGAATGTAGTGGTCGGACAAAGCAAATAATGTAGTGGTGTGTTTTAATTTTAGAAAAGTATCATTTTTCTCCCACTTTTAATGTCACTAGGCGATCACGTTAATGGCGGTCGCGTCGAGTCAAAATTGAAACCAGTTTATCTACGGTAATCTCACGCAGGGCCAACCGCTGCACGCTCCTTCGCAATGTATGGCAGTTATGCCATTCTGATTTATTGGCCGAGGCCTATGTGAGTTAACCGTATGAGAAAATACAAACGACCCTTTAATTGTCGTGCGGAATCCCATATCGCACTCAAAATGAACACCGTTTGTATACCGTAGCCAAATCACCACATGCTTTCTTCAGTTTACAATATTTGTGTAAAAATTGTATCCGATCATTTCATAAAGGAAGGTGGATATAGATGACATATCAAACTTTTAGTAGTTTGCATTTGTTAACATCTGGTAATTTCATCAGCAAAGTCTGTTTAATATAATTCAAAAACGTGCATTTTTCACGTTAGCCATTTGTGCTGGAGCTATTAAATGCAAATTTTCACCAACTTGTATCTCGCTACCGCGATCCACAATTTCAAGTGATTGAAAATTACACTGAATTGTAGAAATAGGTCATATCGCATATTACTTTCATTATCAACAAGATGTCAAATCATCAATGTCAACCCTTAAAATGCTACGTTGTAGAATTTAATTTTTTATCCGCTAGCGCGACCGACAACTTCAAGTGGGTAAAAATGACATACATAGGTACAATTTGAATAAAAACAAATGTAATCTGTGAGAATTATAATGTTGTATGCCTCTATATAGCTGCATCACAGATTTGAGATTTCTCTGTTGAGAACTGGTTGGTTATAAAAACACAAAAAAACTACTTTCTGGTCACGCCCGGCATTCGCGCCAGCTGTCAATCAGCTGACACTCGCGGCTGTGCCGCGTCACACCGGGAAACACACCGGGGAAAAAGGACCTAATCTAAGCCGTGTCCGATTTCCATGTAAAACTGACAAAGGGAACAAGACATCTGGCGACAAGCTGAGTGAGTGAGTGAGTGAGTGAGTGAGTGAGTGAGTGAGTGAGTGAGTGAGTGAGTGAGTGAGTGAGTGAGTGAGTGAGTGAGTGAGTGAGTGAGTGAGTGAGTGAGTGAGTGAGTGAGTGAGTGAGTGAGTGAGTGAGTGAGTGAGTGAGTGAGTGAGTGAGTGAGTGAGTGAGTGAGTGAGTGAGTGAGTGAGTGAGTGAGTGAGTGAGTGAGTGAGTGAGTGAGTGAGTGAGTGAGTGAGTGAGTGAGTGAGTGAGTGAGTGAGTGAGTGAGTGAGTGAGTGAGTGAGTGAGTGAGTGAGTGAGTGAGTGAGTGAGTGAGTGAGTGAGTGAGAGGATGGTGTGATGAATGAGATGACATAACTCTCTAGACACAGAATTCGAGGTTCGAACCCACGATCTCCGACTGTCCACTGTACCAGGACCCCCACCCTTAGACATTTAGACAAATAGCCTTCCGGAGATGAAAAAAAATATCAGCTTGAAAAAAATCGTTATGACGCAATGGAATGTTCAAACTAATAAACCATTCAGCATTTAAGTGAGAAATCTAAAACGAGATTAAAATCTAAAATAGAATAGCTTTCCATCTTTTTAACTTGACTCACTCGCATAAATTAAATTATTCTCATTCCGGTTGTCACTCGTAATTTTACATTCACGTCGATTAATCGTCGTCTGATTTCATTAAAAAAACTGTACTCCCAATTCACCATTTGCTGGATGTGACGTTTCATCCGGGTATTTAGGAGGAAATGGAAATAAATGTAAAATAACGAAAGGAAAACGAATATTTCAAATGTTTTCCAGGACAGATTAATCTGATGAGAAAAGCATGCCTGTATTAAATTGATGAGTTTGCTACATTTTCGTGATTATTGAAGTTTATTGCAGGGATGAAAGTTGTGTCGTGGCTGCTTGATATTTGTGAACCAGTGTTGGTGTAAAGTTGGCCCAGCATTTCACCAACGTAGCAATGATAACTACCTAAAATAGTTAAACGGCATCGCCAGGATAATGGATATCTGTTTCCTGCATCAAAACCAGAGGTGAAAAACTACTATGCATGACATACAAATTATACATAGTAGCAAAATCATACTTTCGATAGGGTAAAAACTACTGAATTAGTCTATTTTTCATAAATAGACATATTTGCCGTCATTTGGAGCTGAAAATTGTGTTTAGCAATTTCAGTTTCAAATGATTGAAAAATGGAAGCAGACAATTCAGCAGGACAAGGGTTGGAACGTACATATTTTTCATACATCTCGATGATGCAACTTAACAATGATGTCGACCATAGTCAGCCATATTGTTGTTTTCTTATGTGATAATGACCTTATATAACAAGCTTTTCAAAGTTAAATATGTCTCGAATCCGCGATAATCATGTAGATTTCGACCTATTTTTTTCAAATCCAGCCAATTTTTAGTCACTTGAGGTTTTGGTTCGCGGTAGCGAAACACGACTTCAAGTGATTTAAATTTTCAAGTGGATATCTCAGTGCTCTAAGGGTTAATA
Organism: Flabesymbios commensalis; assembly: GCA_964017125.1. Classification (NCBI taxonomy): domain Eukaryota; kingdom Metazoa; phylum Annelida; class Polychaeta; order Terebellida; family Flabelligeridae; genus Flabesymbios; species Flabesymbios commensalis. The sequence continues at coordinate 3,710,850 of OZ024916.1, forward strand.
ATAGACAAACATATTATGTAGTATTGCGGCATGTGTTATTGTGACGTTATAACAGCTGATGTGATGGACAGGGCGGAGTCGATCAGTCACGCCAGTTACATGATCACACTCTGTAGACTTATCATGTAGATTCTCTTTTCAACATGGTGTCCTGCTTTCTAATGAGCATCCATCAAACGCATACTACGACTAGTAATTTAGAGTTTTCGCATATTTAGCTATTCTAATAGTGTTCAATTTTTCGTTCAAGTCTTCTAAAATAGCTGCTTTACAACCTTGCAAACACATGTGCGAATTGAGATCCATTTAGTGTGTACCTAATGTGAAATAGATGTCTGCTCACGAAATATCGGCATGGAAATGTACACTTTTGTTTATTCATTTCAACATAGATCAACCTTATGCGTCCAAAAAAATCTGAAAATAAATTATTATCTAATAAATCAAACCATTATTTCACCTTCTCAAATATTGACATCCTAATCTACGATATTCAACAAAGTACTTTGCAAAAATGTCCTGCTTTTTAACAATTTCATTTTAGAGATGTCCCGCTTTCTAAGAAAAATAAGATACTTCGTTGGATATCGTAGATTTTGAGTATACTATTTGAGCAGGTGAAATTACTAAATAATATACTAGACAATAATGTATTTTTGGAAAAAAATCTAGACGCGGTAGGTTTATTGATCTAACTGACTTTATATATGTACAAATCAGATCGACTTCAAGTCCTACATATGTTTTCAAGGTAGTACAACAGCTATTCATAGAATATCCAACCAACCAATAGAACACTTTTAGCATAGTTAAATAAGCAAGAACTCTGAATTACTGGTCATCATATGCGCTTGTTGGCGGCTCATTAGAAAGCAGGACACCTTGTTAGAAAGAGTATCAAGAATGACATCATGCTAGAAAGTGTATCTGCATGACAGGTCTACAGAGGGTGGGGATGATTGATTCTAATGTTACTCACAGGAAGCTCCGGAAGAGGGAGAGAAACAACACTCACAGATGGCGACAGTTAAAACAAAAACATAATCCCAGCAAACACGGAACGTTGACCTCATGCTGATTGAACGCTGGCCCAACATTCAATCAGCATGGGGTCTGGCGTGGGCGTCTGCTCAGAGAGGCACCATTTAATCTCTGAGAAAAGAACAGCTTTAATTTTTAATCGAATTTTAAAAAGATTTTTATTAAATAAGTTAAAATAAAAATTGTGATAGTTGTGTTTGCTGAATATATGATCTAATTATAGTTAAATTTTTAAATCAATGTCTAATGATGAATTTTAATATCCTGCTTCATTTGTAGCGCATTTATTATTATTATTATAATTTGACCTTCCAGTTGAACAAAAAAATAGTAAACTATCATTATTATGAAATGAGTAACATGTTATATCTTTGCTTGACGGGGACAGGTCGAGACGACTTCTACGAGGCCTGTCAACCATATATCAGAGAATTAAAATGACATAAACAAGTAAAATATATAACAGTGTAATATGAAACGAGTTCTAATTGTTGGCATACATCATGTAAGACAGCGTCCGGTTTAATGTTGAAAATAGGAATATTTTTACGTAGATGCTACTTTGAAAATCTACGCATAAGATACATGTAGCTGACAATTGTCTGTCATCATTTTCCCGCAGCAAAACCAGTGATAAAAAATCTACAAGGTGTTCTACACCATGTGGTAAAAAAGTCCCTCTGGACAGCGTAGATTTTTTACAACGCTAGCGTATCTTTATTATAGATATATGTATTATATAAGCCATGGAGACCAAATACCTTCTAAAACTTCACGAAGAGTAATTGTTGCATGACTGGACAATGGTGTGTGCAAAATGTCATGAAAATTGGCTCAGAATTGACTGAAGAATCTGCGAAATTGATTCACTCTGGTAATTAATTTAATGTAAATTTTGCTATACATTATGAAAAGAGTCAAAACATTCTAAGGTTACAGGCAATTATTTTGTTAAAATCATTTGACAATATACATGGTATGTCATACCCAACTAAAATCGTGTTAAGTGACATGGCCAAAATAAAAATTGGGTATTTCGATAATAGAAATGACTACTTACCAAAATAGAAATTAAAAGGCATTGCCAAGATAACATAGGGGTCTATCATGTTGTTTCCCGCAAAAAAAAACAGATATAAAATAGCTATGTATGACATACTAATTCTATATAGTAGCAAAAAAGCGTAGAAACCTAAAATATATACAAGTGCATAATTATGCTACAGTAACTGAACTGCAATAAGACATTGTTAAAAATTATATGGTATTTTTTTAATTTAAATATAATATCATGCAAGTACAATAAATGTGGCAATCCATGAAACAGGTAGCTCCGAGCCATGTGACCATGCAAGCATAATCGCTATGAGCTCGGAGATTCCCTGATATTGACTAGTGGAGCAAACTCAACAACGTAATAACATTAGGCCTAGTAATGGCGGATAATATTTATTTGTGCAATTTACATAGGACATGGCCCTCGCACAAAAACATTACAGCTTATTTTAATTTACTATATTTGTCAATTAATAGTGTTTCAGCTCCATGACCATTAAGCTACATAACCAATATCTTACATGATATGACCATGACATCACATGCCATGATCCTTACGTGTTATCATTCATTGTTACATAACCTGACAAATACGATTCATTTTGCGCGTCACAACATCGTACACAAGGTGATTGCTAACGAAGTGACTGAAAATAAACTGAATGTCAGAGAAGATTAACTCTTTTAGCGAGGGGATCGACTCTAGATGTTAGAATCTGACGTCTACAGACGGTCCTCGCGCTGAAAGAGTACAATATTAAGAAAGATCAATAACAAATAAACATTCAAATGAAGCAGAAAAAAAACTACCCTAAACATTTATGATGATTTTGAATTGAAAAAAACTATTGCCCTCTTCGTTTAAATGAAATATTCAAGCATTTTGAGGGTTAAGGTGTGCCACACTGATCATCACTGTCAGCGTTAGTTGTTATGTCTTAACGCGAACCATCAGCGCCTCGTTACATGTAGCTAATTAGCGGGCACTGTGGGTTATTATGTTAATGAGGATGCTCATGATGACGTCATCTTCCTGGTAATGAGCATGCGCAGTGCGGTGTACATTGTTCAGCTCTTACCTGAGATTGCCACCTCATCACCAGACCTGGTGAACCCCATGATTACCTAAAAACCAAGTACACCAACAGATTCCGGCGCTAAGTGCCCCAACGCTGAGATATTTTCTTTAACCCTTTAACCGCCGGTCCCGCATATATTCGGGTTTTTATTTTTTATTAACACATTAAGTACCACATTTTAAACATGTTAAAGATAAAATTTGACATCAATCAGCAATATTTAAAAACAGTTGACGTCCATTTTGTCAATTCTGAATAATTTTCACTCACTTGAAGTTGTGGATCGCGTCAGCGAGACACAACTTCATGTGGGTGAAAATTCGGATTGAATAATTTGGCGGTTGAAGGGTTAAACCATGGGAACTAAAGCAATTTTTTTCAGTTTAAAATCATCATAAATGTCTTAGTTAGCTCTTTCTGCTTCATTTGAATACCTATGTCATGGGTCTACGGCCATTAGAAAGATTTTAATTCTTTCAGTGCGGGGGCCGTCCCCAGACGAACCCACTAATTACATGAAAATCAAGTACACCACCACCTGATTCTGGCGCTAAGTGCTGCATTAGTCCAGGATGTTTAAGTCCATAGGAATAAAAATTTAGAGATTTCATTCGGGTGAAAATGTATCTGACGTAATTTGCAGGTTCAATCGAACAAGAAATCTGGTGACTTCGTTAATTTGAACCTGATTTTCTTCTAAACACACCTTTTTTTACTGTAATTGTATTCTTCATTTAAACCATGGAGACTGATGGGCTTTTTCAGTTTCCAATCATTATAAATGTCTTACTTAGCTCTTTCCGCTTAAATTGAATACCTATGTTATGGGTCTACGACCATTAGAAATATTTTCGTTCTTTCAGTGCGGGGACCGTCTTTATACGTCAGAATCTGACGTCTACAGACGTCAGATTCTGACGTATAAAGACGTCCCCGCACTGAAAGAGTTAAGAGCTACATCAGTACAGACTGTTTTATTCCCTATGAATAAAAATTTAGAGGTTTCATTGGGTTTAAAATAGAATAGATGACGCAATTTCCACGTTCAATTGAATGAAAAATCTGGTGGCTGTTTTACTGCAATTCTTTCCTTCGTTTGAAAATGGCATTGCTGAATTATTTGTGTTTAAACCATGGCGGACAAAGGATTTTTTCAATTTGAAATCGTCATAACAATCTTAGTTAATAGCTCTTTCTGCTATATTTGAATACTTATGTTATGGGTCTACGGCCATTATAGATATTTTTAATCTTTCGGTGCGGGGATAGTCTTTATACGTCAGAACCTGACGTCTACAGACGTCAGATTATGACATAAAAAGACGATCACCGCACTGACGTCTGTGACGTCAGATTATGACGTAAAAAGACGATCCCCGCAATGAAAGGGTACAGTAATACAGACTGTTTTAGTCTCTATGAATGAAAATTTAGAGGTTTCATTGGGTTGAAAATAGAATATACCTGTCGCAATTTCCAGGTTCAATCCAATGAAAAATCTAATGGTTCTGTTCATTTAAATCTACAATTTTACGAGCAATGAAACTGTAAAAACTGTAGTAGTAGTATTCATTTATTATCTTCCACAATAAAATGGTCACTCAGAAATGAGTTGTAAGATACAGTCAAACATAAAAATACACATAGTATAATATCATCTATAAATGATAAATAGACAGTATGACAGTAATTATTGTTAAAAATGCATTTGTCATAAAAAAAGTATTACATAATACATAAAAGTAAATCGGGTAATGAACGAACGAACGAACGAACGAACGAACGAACGAACGAACGAACGAACGAACGAACGAACGAACGAACGAACGAACGAACGAACGAACGAACGAACGAACGAACGAACGAACGAGCGAACGAACGAACAAACAAACGAATAAAAAAAATAAATAAAGGAATGAATGAATGAATGAATGAATGAATGAATGAATGAATGAATGAATGATTAGATGAATGAATGAATGAATGAATGAATGAATGAATGAATGAATGAATGAATGAATGAATGAATGAATGAATGAATGAATGAATGAATGAATGAATGAATGAATGAATGAACGAACGAACGATAAATGAATGAATTATTGCATGAATAACTGGATGAATGAATGAATAAATGAGTGAATGGATGATAATCAACTAGTTATAAAATTAACTAGTTATAAAATTAACTAGTTGATCAATAAAATAAATTAATAAAACATGTATCTCTAATTACTAATTAACGAGTTACCCGTTAACCATTGATGAGCGATCACATGCTTGAACATATACCATTCATAAACTACCTAAAAACAGTTTCCATTACACACTTTCTTATTTTTAAAATAGTATTGCAGGTTTTGGCAAATCTCTGTGTAATTTTACTATCTGAGAATAGAAACACCAGTTTTTTCAGTTCCACTCATCTGCATCAAAGTAAACAGTTTCTAGAGAACGATTTCCAACGTGAGAGCTATAAACTTTAAAGATATTAACACCTGATTAACGGTTAAATATATTTCTATGCTATGCGAGTGATAAGAGAGACTGTCCAATTGTTGTGTTCAATAGTGAGATGTGATTTCTGTAAACAAGCCCTGTGATGCAGCCTATCTGAGATATCTGCGACCTTGACCTTGATGACGCCGGCCTCGTTCTGGGTTGAAGCCTCGCTGGGCGCGGCCATGACAGTTTGTCTGATGATCAAAGCCTGGGTGACTTTGATGATGTGTGTAGCCTACGTCACACGGTGTCATCAGGTGGTGGTGTCACACCAGATGCCTGATTACAACAAAAAACAGATTCAGGAAGTGACCCAGATTAGGGAAGTGACCCAGCGTGACACAGATTCAGGAAGTGAACCAGGTTAGGGAAGTAACCCAGCGTGACACAGATTCAGGAAGTGACCCAGGTTAGGGAAGTGACCCAGCGTGACACAGATTAAGGAAGTGAGCCAGGTTAAGGAAGTGACCCAGCGTGACACAGATTCGGGAGGTGACCCAGGTTAGAGAAGTGACCCATCGTGACACAGATTCAGGAAATGACCCAGGTTAGTGAAGTGACTCAGGGTGACACAGATTCGGGAAGTGACCCAGGTTAGGGAAGTGACCCAGCGTGACACAGATTCAGGAAGTGAACCAGGTTAGGGAAGTGACCCAGCGTGACACAGATTCAGGAAGTGAACCAGGTTAGGGAAGTGACCCAGCGTGACACAGATTCGGGAAGTGACCCAGGCTAGGGAAGTGACCCAGCGTGACACAGATTCGGGAAGTGACCCAGGTTAGTGAAGTGACCCAGCGTGACACAGATTCGGGAAGTGAACCAGGTTAGGGAAGTGACACAGATTCAGGAAGTGAACCAGGTTAGGGAAGTGACCCAGCGTGACACATATTCAGAAAGTGACCCATGTTATGGAAGTGACCCGCCATGACACAGCTTCAGGACGTAACGTGGTGTGACAAAAATTCAGGAAGTGATCTTGTGTGACACACATAACCAGCATGATCCAGATTCAGGCGGTGACCCAGCGTGACATCGTTTCGAAAAGTGACTCACATGATAATTCGATTTGGGAGATGCGTATTTTTCATAAATATAGAGCATATCCGTCATTTAAAGTTTGAAATTGCGCTAGCAACAGCTTTGAATTTATGATAAAAAAACTTGACAACTGCGCAGGATAGGGGTCAATAATGAGGGAAAATTGTTATTTAATTTACCTACTTTACTACCCAACCCAATGGCGATCGAGAAACAACTTTCCGTGGGTGAAAATTGTAATGATTCAACATTATAATTATAACACTGGGAATCATTTACAATAAGCTTTCCAGCCAAGAGCTAGATGGTCACCAGGGTATTGGGTCTTAGAGTGCTAGAGCATGGCTCGCTACACATGACAATACATCGTTCGCTTGGTGTTAAAGGGTGGTATCTGCCACTTTGCCAAGTGGCAGATACGACCTTTTAACACCAAGCTGACGTCATGAATAAATAAGATGGATCAATCAATGAAGACAAACTGCCTGAATCGTTCACTAAAAACAATCGTGCCGCGATCTCATAAACCCTGAGATATAACGTGGGTTTTATTATCCAATCATGGCGAACGCGAAGGAAGTGTGTAATATATATAGCATGGATAGGTAGAGTGAGGTAGGGAATACTCAGTAAAAGTCAAGTTACCACGAATGCATGAATGAATGAATGAATGAAAGGATGAATGAATGAGTGAGTGAGTGAGTGAGTGAGTGAGTGAGTGAGTGAGTGAGTGAGTGAGTGAGTGAGTGAGTGAGTGAGTGAGTGAGTGAGTGAGTGAGTGAGTGAGTGAGTGAGTGAGTGAGTGAGTGAGTGAGTGAGTGAGTGAGTGAGTGAGTGAGTGAGTGAGTGAGTGAGTGAGTGAGGGAGTGAGTGAGTGAGTGAGGGAGTGAGGGAGTGAGTGAGTGAGTGAGTGAGTGAGTGAGTGAGTGAGTGAGTGAGTGAGTGAGTGAGTGAGTGAGTGAGTGAGTGAGTGAGTGAGTGAGTGAGTGAGTGAGTGAGTGAGTGAGTGAGTGAGTGAGTGAGTGCGTGAGTGAGTGAGTGAGTGAGTGAGTGAGTGAGTGAGTGAGTGAGTGAGTGAGTGAGTGAGTGAGTGAGTGAGTGAGTGAGTGTGTGAGTGAGTGAGTGAGTGAGTGAGTGAGTGAGTGAGTGAGTGAGTGAGTGAGTGAGTGAGTGAGTGAGTGAGTGAGTGAGTGAGTGAGTGAGTGAGTGAGTGAGTGAGTGAGTGAGTGAGTGAGTGAGTGAGTGAGTGAGTGAGTGAGTGAGTGAGTGAGTGAGTGAGTGAGTGAGTGAGTGAGTGAGTGAGTGAGTGAGTGAGTGAGTGAGTGAGTGAGTGAGTGAGTGAGTGAGTGAGTGAGTGAGTGAGTGAGTGAGTGAGTGAGTGAGTGAGTGAGTGAGTGAGTAAGTGAGTGAATAAATAAATGAATGAATGAATGAATGAATAAGTGAATGAATGAATGAATGAATGAATAAATGAATGAATGAATGAATGAATGAATGAATGAATGAATGAATGAATGAATGAACAAATGCTAAACTGGGCCCCTTTTTGTATCAAAAGGACTGTGACTGCGAGACTTACAGGGATTCCACTCGGCTGAATCAGATAATTAGGTCACTCACCTAGAAACGCTGATGACGTCATTATTGACTGCGATGCTGCCATATTGACGGATCGAAATACACTACCTCAGGAAAACACAACATGCACACGCGAGACCAAACACATTATTGTATTCCACCACGCCAGCGATGAAGTCAATAGATGGAGCACCTGGCAGTTGACCTACACTTAACCCTGAAGGGCTACGTAATAAAGTTTAAATTTTCACCCACTTGAAGTTGTGTCTCGCTACCGCGACACACAACTTCAAGTGGATGGAAATTACTCATATCTGCTTAATTTGAGACCAAACATTTGTCAATCTTGATGTTTAAACACACATTTCTTTCCCAGTAACTGTGATTTGATCAGCAAATACAACAGGTTGAAAATCTACTCTTAGCGCTATAAGGGTTATATGATTCAAATTCAAAGTTGTGTTTCGCTAAAGCGCACTTCAACTTCAAGTGGCTGAAAATTGCTCAAATCGGTTTATTTTGAGACCAAACATTTGCAAGGCCGATATTCTTGAAGCGATTGGCCCATATCTTACGTCTGTGATTGGTCGAGATTGCAATGTGATGGCTGACCCAGATCTTAGGTATGTGGTTGGTTGAGACGATCTGTGTGAAAACTACTGACCCAGATATTACGTAAGTGATTGGTCGAGATGGCCATGTGATATCTGGCCCAGACCTTACGTATGTGATTGGTTGAGATGATCCATATGATAGTTATTGACCCAGATATTAGGTATGTGATTGGTTTGATGATCTGGAGGGCGGGGGCCCTAGGGTAGTGGTTAGCACAGCTGCCTTTCACGCCAGAGTTCGGGGTTTGGTTCCCGGTCTCGGCGGTTTGAAAGAAACAAAAATATGATTCTTCCCCATCCACGTGTGAAAGTCAGTATTGTGGGGAGCCTCCGTGACCGAGAGGTAGCGTGCTCGACCTCAGACCGCCAGGGCTCGAATTTCGAATCCTGTGTCGGGAGAGCAGTGTCATCCCAATCATCTCACCATCCTCAGGAGGTTCTCCTGGCCCAGTTTTCCCTATATGTGCACGAAGGTGGCCTAAAGCCCGATTCATTTCATTTGATGATCTGGATTCTGGAATGTGAAAATCTCCAGATTCCAATATCAAAAGTTGATTGCCAATGCGTATCTTGGGTAACTAGTCACAAATATTGGTGACTCTCGAGAAATGCAGTCGCAACTCTTCCTCTTTATAGTTTAGAGGTCGCTTTAAAGCGCGGGGATTGACATAAGACGTCAGATTCTGAAAGAATTAAATACAAATATAATGTCCTTAGGCCCATAACATAGGTATTCAAAAGAAGCGAGAAGAACTGACTGAGACATTTGTGATAATTTCGAATGAAAAAAACTTTTAGTCTCCATGGTTTATATAATGATACTTCAGCTTTCTAAGCCAACCGGCCATGTGTTTTGATCTCAGAAGGCTGTGCAGTCATGCGTATCTAATTCCAGAAACAAACAGAAAATCCAGAAACACCAGCTACAAATAGCTCCCATGGAGATTTGTTTACTCTGGGAATTGTCCGCGTGTAGTTTTTCTCTTATCTAAACAGATTATCCTAGTCGACTAACAGAGGCACTGCCCACCCCCCCCTCTCCCCACCCCCCCCTCTCCCCACCCCCCACGAGTAGATCTATACTTTCCAAGGCAAACCGATGGTACTGAGTTGCAAGGCAAATGTAGCACACCTCGCTATGGTCTACAGTTTTACTTTTTTATATACGTACGTATGCAACCGGTATTGGTGGTTGACTGACTGACTGACTGACTGACTGACTGACTGACTGACTGACTGACTGACTGACTGACTGACTGACTGACTGACTGACTGACTGACTGACTGACTGAAGACTTGAATGAATGGCATGGTGGATAGATGAATGGACGGCTGAATGGATGAATGGATCGATGGATTATAGTGGGTAGATAACTGAATAGATGAAGGGATGGATGAATGGTTAAATATAGATGGATTGGTGCATGGTGAGTGGATGGATGAATGGATGGATGGATTGGTGTGTGGGCGGATTAATAAATTGGTTAATGGATTGGTATGTGGTTGGATAGATGGATGAATGAATGGAATGATAGGCCGTAGCGTTAACGACCAATCAGAGCCCCATCTCACTAAGAATCCTAAAACTAAGACTTAACTTTCTCTTATTTTAATTAGAGCTTTTCCAATGGAAATGAGAGAAATTTAAGATAAACCCAGACACAGACTATTTATAAAGCTTGTCAAATAAACGTTACAAATGTTCAGTTATATATTAACATGAAATGCTTCTATTTTCGCTCAAACAATCAGAGATAAAATAAAATTACCATTACGTGATCACGCAATCACGTCTCCTTGGGCGACAAACGAGACAACGCGCGAGAAGAGGGTCACGTGACATCAGTGGGAGTTGACACCGTAGCTGACGTTATCTTTACCGGCATGCTTTGCGGCGACAGATTCAACTTCCCCTTATTGACGCCCGCCAGAGGGCGCGTGCGTAGGAATTCGAGTGCACTTGTGGGAAACAAAATGAGCATCGCGTCTTCCTCCGCAAAATAGATTCACCCCTGAAACTATTTTTACTTCCACCATGGTACTGCTGAATAATTAGATTGTTTGTTTTTAGTTTTCATTCATTTAAAGCTGGAATTGCTGACGCAATTTCTAGTTTCAAATGACGAAAAATATGTCTTTTTATGAAAAATTGTCATCTGTAAAATTAAAAAATATTAGGACCAGCAGCACCAGTGACGTCATTGACCAGTGACGTCATCTGGTAAAACTGTGAATTCAAATCTAAGAATGCACACTTTTCTGCGGTTATTGCTCACAGTGATCATCATAGGAAACAAAATACATTCACCCCTGAAACTGTTAATAACTGAACCCTTTCACAACTAAGCAGGCTTATGTCGTCGTATTTATTTTGTTTTATTGGCCGATGAAATCACAGCTATTGGGAAAGAAATAAGCTTTTGGATGGAATGATAAACAGTAACGATTTGATAATGATAAGTAGTTACAAGTAATGATTAACTGTAAAAATTGGCAAATTTGTGTTCCCAAATTAAACAAATATTAGTAATTTCATCCATTTGAAGTCGTGGATCGCGCTTACGAGACCTAAAATCAATTGGCTCCCTTAATTTTGATAGTGTTGGTCTTTAAAATAAATTGGGAAGCGATAGGATTTACTGCTAGAATGGATATGCGGAAGTACCTAAAATTGCTTGTGCTTACCGATCTGCATATCTGCATTTATCGTTCATACGCACACATGTAGCCACTGCTGGTTTAATGCTGATCCACCGTTTGTGATGCTGGGCCAGCATCAAAACAATATTGGCTTAATGTATCGTGTTTGCTGGGTAGCGTCCATCCAATAAAAAACACGACACATTAATCCTTAATCCAATATTGCTGGTTTAATGATGGCTCATCGTCTCTTTGACGCTGGTCCAGCATTAAGCCAACATTGGTTCAACGCCTTTTACTAACTGGGGGGGGGGGGGGGGGGTTATACATGCTGCGCCGGCACCGGCGGCTCATTCGATCCAGTTGTGGCTCAAAACTCATGTAGGTACTGGGTTCGAATCCCAGTCGGGTCGGATATTTGTCATCGAGGTAGTACATATGCTCCAAACTTCTAAAAGGCCTGGAATGTGCTGTGCTGTCTATGGTATTGTGCACTACTAAGACTTGAAGTCATTCAATAAGAGACGGGCTCCCTCATGTCGCGATATTACCATAATTGTACAGAAGGCAATTAAAGAAATATTCACTCACTTGAAATTGCTGTCCGTGAAATAAGGACCGTACGTCTGTCATATGTCGGAGCCTAACAAAGCAAACCATACACGTTGACCCGATGTTGGCGTAATGCTGGGTAAGCGTTGCCGACGGTGTGTAAACGTTAAAACAACATTGATAGACATTTAAGTTTGCTGGGGACGTGCTCCTTCTGTGTGTATATAAAATAAAAATTAAAATTATTTAAAAAGTTTTTTCGGGTGATTTATTCGGAATCTGCACTTTTAAATATGACAAATTTAATTAAATATTTGTCTTGTGACAGAGCAAATCGGACAGCCTAATAGATGTAAACGTGGATGGATGGGTGAGTTTCGCCAATCACCACTTCAACTACGTAACAATCACGACTATCAAATTAGAATTTGAGCCTTTAAAAAATGTGTGTCATTTTCAATGAGATTTCACTATATAAATACATTTTTTTACACGCGAAAAAGGACAAAGTGGCTTGTGTCAAAACTGAATACGTGACTACGTTATTTAATTGTTAGTTTGTATTTACATGAGTAAATAACTAGCGTTAAATCTTTATGGTTGTGTGAGAATAACGCGTGATGGAGTCTGAAATAGCCGACCTTGTCTGACACAACGAAACTGCTGCCAAGAGTCTCGTTCTGACTCCTCACATGGCTACCGGGGATACCCCAATAGAGCCTCGTTCTGGCCTGAGGGGAATCCCCCGCTACTGTTTACACGGCCAGTGACATTCGCTGATCCCCTGTCTTAACCCGTCATGCCCCGGGTGACAGTCAACACCGGAAGTCACACACACCATTAGGCGCAGCCGCAGAAATTAATTGTGGCCTCGTTTTGGCTTCTGTACCAGGAGCCTCTTTCTGGGATCAATCTGACGGGATTGTCACCTGCAGGTGCTTTCTATCTGATAGAAAATGTGATCCAATCTCAGAAAACCGACAAAAGCCTGATCAAAAAACACCGTACCCTGAAAGAGAAGGAGGCAATCCCAGACAAAGAGATTGCTAGTGAGTGAGTGAGTGAGTGAGTGAGTGAGTGAGTGAGTGAGTGAGTGAGTGAGTGAGTGAGTGAGTGAGTGAGTGAGTGAGTGAGTGAGTGAGTGAGTGAGTGAGTGAGTGAGTGAGTGAGTGAGTGAGTGAGTGAGTGAGTGAGTGAGTGAGTGAGTGAGTGGGTGGGTGGTGGGTGGGTGGGTGAGTGAGTGAGTGAGTGAGTGAGTGAGTGAGTGAGTGAGTGAGTGAGTGAGTGAGTGAGTGAGTGAGTGAGTGAGTGAGTGAGTGAGTGAGTGAGTGAGTGAGTGAGTGAGTGAGTGAGTGAGTGATGGTGAGTGAGTGAGTGAGTGAGTGAGTGAGTGAGTGAGTGAGTGAGTGAGTGAGTGAGTGAGTGAGTGAGTGAGTGAGTGAGTGAGTGAGTGAGTGAGTGAGTGAGTGAGAGGAAGTGACTGACTGACTGACTGACTGACTGACTGACTGACTGACTGACTGAGTGACTGAGTGACTGAGCGAGTCAATCAATCAATCAATCAATCAATCAATCAATCAATCAATCAATCAATCAATCAATCAATCAATTAATCAATCAATCAATCAATCGATCAATCGATCAATCAATCAATCAGTCAATCAATCAATCAATCAATCAATCAATCAATCAATCAATCAATCAATCAATCAATCAATCAACCAGTCAATCAGCCAATCAGTCAATCAGTCAATTGATCAATCTATCAATCAATCTATCAATCAATTAATGACTGAGTGAATGAAAGAATGAATAAATGAATGAGAGAATGAATGAATGAATGGATGAATAAATGAATGAATGAATGATGGAATATATTGAAGATGATTTATTTATAATTTATATTGAAGATGCGCCTCTCGGTCTTGAGACAATTGAAAATTTACCAGTGGGAAAAACACTTTGTTTACCAGAGCGAAGAACAACCCACAAATCTGGCGTGATACTAAAAACGATACCGATATCCCGCCATCCATGCTGTCAGAATGGCTTTGATGTGCGTGACTTCTAGATCAACGTGGCTGAAACAGAGCTTGAAACTGAAGGTTTCGGCCACAGATTGCGCCTACACAAAAACCTGGGATGCTCTAAGACTTGGTACATAACCTTTAAAGCGCTGAATTAATTTGTAAAAAACATTGCAACCAAATGAGTTTTTTTCAATTTGAAATCCTCATAAATGTCTTAGTTAGCTCTTTCTGATTCATTTGAATACCTGTGTTAAGGGTCTACGGTCATTAGAAATATTTTTACTCTTACAGCGGGGGATCGACTTTAGTCGTCAGAATCTGACGTCTGTAGACGTCAAATTTTGACGACTAAAGTCGATCCCCGCACTGTAAGGGTTAACAAGTCGAAAATAGGTTTAATAGACTCAATAACATTCCACCAACATTTACACAATTGTCGGTAAAAAATCATTATCATTTCTCAGGCATTTTTTTTAATAAAAAGGATGATTTTTCCCGGGTAACAATCCACGGCCGACATCTTTACGGCCTGGGCTCGTTCATGGATATATAACTACAATCCTAACAGCAGATGTATTTTTTTCTAATTGAACAACCCCTTTGCCTGATGGTGTACACGACGTGCGGGATCTCGGGATCTTATATAAAATAAATAACACAACTTCAGATTTAAATTGCCTAAACATTAAGAGTTTAATGTTTTGTTTCTTGAATTTTGTTCTGTTTCTTGAATAGAAGCGGTCTCAAGATATCTCAAATTTAGAATGATAATAAAAGCTGGAATTTAGAATAGAATAGTGACCATGAATTGGAAGAATGAATCTGAATTTGACTTTAATCCGAATTTTGAATAGTAAATACGGACACTTTCTCTGTCCCTTTTATATTAGAGGTCACACTCTCGTCACCTGAGCCTTCGTCCAATGGGGAAAGCTCAAGGTCGTCATTGTTATATTTGGCGTTCACAGTTTCTTTGTCTGTCGCGACCAAGAGTCGGCCTGCAGAGTTGAATATTATTACCTATGATCACGGTAATATGTTTGACCAGTCCAGCGTTCATTTGGATGTCACATGGCAGATCACAGCTTCAGATTGAAGCAGTGTGTGTGATTGTATTTGTGTGATGTGTGAAAGCAATGATGTAACCGCGTCTAAAGCCAACACTAAGTGACTTCTGGTTTTATAGAAATAAAATGCATCGTTATGAATGTACCAAAGGACGGTAACACCGTCTATTTTTCTTGAATATTTTTTTCTCTTATTGTTGCACTCTACACAAGGACCGGACCACCTCTCTCTGCATGGAACGATTTTCGCTGTCAGAATTTGACGTCAAAATTCGCTCCCCGCACTGAAAGAGTTATTACTGGACTCCATGTGAGCTGGCTGCTGAAGCTATTATGATATGCATCCTGTATGACAGAATTATATGGAACCCGCGAATATCCCAAAACCAAACAGCAGTACGGACCATTACAAAGCTAATATATTTTTAAATAAACCAGGGAGATTAAATGTTTTTTTTCATTTTGAAGTCATCATTATGTCTTAGTCAACTCTTTTCGCTTCATTTGAATACTATACCTATGTTATTGGTCTGCGACCATTAGAAATTCTTAGTTCTTTCAGCTCTGTGACCGACTTTAGACGTCAGAATTTGACGTCCATAGACGCAAAAAGTAAGCAGTTACTGCCCTTTAGTTTTGTATGCATGGAACGCGAGAAAATGCCCACTATATCACCCCATCCATCCTCGGTGACACCAACTCATCCATCCTGACTGGAATCTGGTGGCGTTATCTATGTGTCTCTCTTGTCATGGTGATTTTGTTTGTAATTGGCGTTCAAATGTAGGCTTTCGTGATTTATTATTTGCTAAATACTCCGAATAAACACACGTTTAAGCTATTGTTTCATGTAATGCAATGTTTCTGTGAGCAACCGAGCGAATGCACTACTGGCAAATCAGCGATAAAGTTAACAAGAAACTAAATGCGAGAATGAAGAAACGTTGGCCCAAAATGAACCTCTGGTATTTGCTTGGCAGTGTATTGTAAACGCCAGGATAGCGAGAGGGGGTGACAGTGGGTAGCGTTAACTATTGTAAGAGCACCCCCCCCCCTCCCCCAAACTCACACACACACAGGATTCATAAAACAAGACAAGACGCAAAGACAAGACACGACAAGACCAGGCAAGGCAAGGCAAGGCAAGGCAAAACAGAAGAAGACCAGACAAGACCAAACAAGACAAGACCAGACAAGACCAGACAAGACATGACATACAAAGACCAAACCAGAGAAGAACAAACAAGACCAGACCAGCGCCTAAACAATATAAGACAAGATCAAACAAGACAAGACAAGACAAGACAAGACAAGACAAGACAAGACAAGACAAGACAAGACAAGACAAGACAAGACAAAAAAAGACAAGATATTAAGAGCAGACCAGACTGGAAGAAACCAGAACAGACAACACAAGACAGGACAAAGACAAGACAAAACAAGACAGCCCAAACCAGATAAAATAATACCTAGCAAGACAGATGAGGGCAAGCCAGACAAGAACAAACAAGACAAGGCAATATCAGATAATAAAGACCTAAGCTTAACATACCACAAAGACTATGCCCGATTGCTTAAGACGCCATGATAATCTTTAAAAATGGATGTGGTTTGGCCCCTCCCACGACTATGATTTCGTCGATTTTTGTCGCGTGGGAAGGTGTAGTCAAGACTGAACATGTTCAGTCATAGTTGTCCCCGTCTTAGCCACCATAGACCGTCGTTGCCGTGTGGCATGTCCTGCGACGCGATCGAGTTTTCTCACTATTGCTATAGGGGATACATGGTCACCACTAGGATCGCTGCTATAGCTTACGACGCGCAATCGGTAACAGTCTTTCTGGTGTGGCATGTTGCCCTCGTAGAACCAGCTTGTCTGCGATTTTCTAAAACATGCCACGACTGTCGCGTTTCAGGCAATCAGGTGGTCTTTGCGCTGTGGAAGGCTTAACCCTTTAACCGCCGGTGCCGCATATATTCGGGTTTTCATTTTTTATTACCACATTTAAGTACCTCCTTTTAAACATGTTAAAGATAAAATATGACATCAATCAGCAATATTTAAAAACAGTTGGCCTCCATTTTGTCAAACCTGAATAATTTTCACTCACTTGAAGTTGTGGATCGGGTCAGCGAAACACAATTTCAAGTGGGTGAAAATTCAAATTGTATAATTTGGCGGTTAAAGGGTTAAGACCAGACCAAACACATAAAACAACATAAGAACAGGATGAGACAAGAAAAGAAAGACAAGAAAATTGCTATGCGCAATCGAATCGAATAATTTTGCCAGTCCGTTATTGTGCACAGTACCATAGACATAAATTACATGAAATGAATCGGTCTTTAGGCCACCTTTGTGCACACATAGGCTAAACTGGGCCAGGAGAACCTCCTGAGTATGGTGAGATGAATGAGATGACACTGTCCTCCAGACACAGGATTCGAAATTCGAGCCTAGGCGGTCTGAGGTCGAGCACGCTACCTCTCGGTGACGGAGGCTCCCCACAATACTGGGTTTTACACGTGGACCATACCATAGACAGCACTGCACACTACAGGCCTTTGAAACTTCTCCTCTATAAGCCATGCTTCCAGCCAACACGACGCATTGCTGATTTAAGGTTGGGCCAACGTCCCAGACGGTGGCCCAGCCTTAACCCTTACAGCGCGGGGATCGACTTTGGACGTCAGAATCTGACGTCTGTGGAAGTCAGATTCTGACGTTTAAAGTCGATACCTGCAATGTAAAAGTAAAAATATGTATAATGGCCGTAGACTCATAACATAGGTATTCAAAAGATTCAGAAAGAGCCAACTAAGACATCTATGATGCCATCAAATTAAAAAAAAACTTTGATCTCTATGGTTTATACGATGTAAGAATTAAACCAGCATCGTGTATCTCTTCACGGGCGTGACAGGCGGCAGCGCTACCCCCAGCTCCTGATGATTGAGCACTTTGTCCTATATAAGCCACGCGGCCTTCCCGTGAATCCCTTTGTTATGCTTCTCAATCTGCGCCTGACTCAACCGGAAATTCAACTCTGTGACAACGGAAGTAATCATGGATCCTTTACTACTGCGCATGTCACAAACTATACGCTAACAGAAACCAGAAAACGCGAGATGACAGCCCGGTGCTGGTACAGTGCTGAGCCGGTGTCGCAAACGGTAGGCCAGCATTGAACCAAAATTAAGCGAATATTTCTTGTTTGTTGAGACAACTCCAGAAAAATAACGAAATGTCAGCCAATGTTGGATTAATGTTGGGCCAGCGTCAATAGAAATAGGGCCTAGTCGCGATATTCTGTCACGATATTAACATGAAGCCTGAAGCGTAAAACTCACAAATGCGAAGGCGATAGCGAATATGCACGGCGCACAGATGCGAAATCGTACGAAAATTCGTCGCGAAATACTTTGATTTCCCATGCAAAACAAGCGGGACGCGCGAGTTTAAAAATTTTCGCGATGCTTTTCGCGCTCGCGTTCGTTTTCACGCAAGAATGTTTTGGCAATTATAAAATAGTGCAACTAATAATTTCGCGCGCTCGCGATCGCGCTGGTAAGTTTTACGCTTAGCATGTACCTTGCTGATGCGTAAACAAAAAAACAACCAACGTACTTTGATATAAATGTGATATAAATGTGATATAAATGTGATATAAATGTGATATAATTGTGATATGGATTGATCATGCATGGCTTATGAAACTCACGAGTAGTATTTTTTTCTTGAATATTAGGCGTGGACTCATAACATGATAAAATAGAATACATGTTTCATCAAATCATCTTCAGGAGGCTCTCCCGGCTCAGTTAAGCCTGTATATATGTGCACACAGGTGGCCTCAAGCCCTATTCATTCATTCATTCATTCATTCATTCATTCATTCATTCATTCATTCATTCATTCATTCATTCATTCATTCATTCATTTATTCATTCATTCATTCATTCATTCATTCATTCATTCATTCATTCATTCATTCATTCATTCATTCATTCGTTCGCTCATTTATTCATTTAAGGTCATTCATTCATTCATTCATTCATTCATTCATTCATTCATTCATTTATTCATTCATTCATTCATTCGGGCATTCAGGCATTCAGGCATTCAAGCATTCAGACATTCACGGTCATGGCAGCAGGCGTAGTGTAAGCGGGTGTATTGAGCCTCATTTACAATCACAGTTTCGGGGGTAGTTGCACGGTTCTGACTGTAGTGCCAGACAATAAAAACAGTTTAATCCAATAAAAACAAGCTTAACATGCTGGAATCAAGGGTCGGTAAATCACCCACAGTAGTCATTCTGAACAGCCAATCATGGTCAAGATCAAGGTCACGTGTTGTGTCACGCCATGGCGGATGAATCTGCCGCCTGGAATCCCACTCTATATCTAATCCTATTGGCAACGGAAGCTGGCCTAATTGTGGTTGAATGTTGTGCCAACGTCTACGACGTTGGCACAGCATTCATCCGCAATTGGGTCAATTCAACAATTTTGCTGTAAACAAACTCAGATGGCTCCGTGAAACCTCGATAAGGTGAGGTCACCGTGACCTGATGAGGTCGTTATGACCTCTGGATTACACGTGTGCCAGGAGCACGATAAGCAAAGTCTTTTGACCTTCACTTGACCTCCAAGTATACAATGAACAATTCAATGTCAAACACAGGTGGTGTGTTTGACCTCAAAACACCAAATCCTCTGTCTGGATGAATTTCCACTAAAATATCGTGATTGACAAAATATATTACAATTACAATAAAATGGTTTTCCAGTAAAATTTGCAATTATTTTTATTCATTTCATTATATTTTATTTCGATGCATTACCATGATTACATCGTAATTGAGTTGCATTACGTTGCATTAAATTGCATTACATTGTAATTAATTCGTCGCATTGTCTTCCATTGTGCTTCATAGTATTTTATTTTATTCCATTGTACTGTACTGCCCATTATTACATTGCATAGCACTTCATTGCATTGAATTGTATTGCATTGCATTGCATTGTATTGCATTGCATTGCATTGCATTGCATTGCATTGCATTGCATTGCATTGCATTGCATTGCATTGCATTGCATTGCATTGCATTGCATTTTGCATTGAATTGCAATGCATTGCAATGCGTTATATTACAATGATTTTATTGTATTGCATTGCATTGCATTACATTATATTGTATTCATTGCATTGCATTACATTTCATTACACTGCATTGCATTGCATTGTGTTACATTGCATTACATTGCAATGTATTGCATTGCATTTCATTGCATTGCATTTCATTGCATTGCATTGCATTACATTACATTACATTACATCACATTACAATGCCTTCATGGTATTGCATTGTTGCATTACAATACATTACATTGCATTCATCGCATTACATTCCATTACATTGCATTGCATTGCCTTTTTTGTATTGCATTGTATTTTATTGCATTGCATTGCATTGCATTGCATCGTATTGCACATCAGTATATTGCACAGCATCGCATCGCATTGCATTGCATTATATTGCATTGCATTGCATTGCATTGCATTGCATTGCATTGCATTGCATTGCATTGCATTGCATTGCATTGCATTGCATTGCATTACATTACATTACATTACATTACATTACATTACATTGCATTGCATTGCATTACATTGCAATATATTTTAATGCATTGCACTGCATCGCATCGCATTGCATTGCATTGCATTGCATTGCATTTTGCATTGAATTGCAATGCATTGCAATGCGTTATATTACAATGATTTTATTGTATTGCATTGCATTGCATTACATTATATTGTATTCATTGCATTGCATTACATTTCATTACACTGCATTGCATTGCATTGTGTTACATTGCATTACATTGCAATGTATTGCATTGCATTTCATTGCATTGCATTTCATTGCATTGCATTGCATTACATTACATTACATCACATTACAATGCCTTCATGGTATTGCATTGTTGCATTACAATACATTACATTGCATTCATCGCATTACATTCCATTACATTGCATTGCATTGCCTTTTTTGTATTGCATTGTATTTTATTGCATTGCATTGCATTGCATTGCATCGTATTGCACATCAGTATATTGCACAGCATCGCATCGCATCGCATCGCATTATATTGCATTGCATTGCATTGCATTGCATTGCATTGCATTGCATTGCATTGCATTGCATTGCATTGCATTGCATTGCATTGCATTGCATTACATTACATTACATTACATTGCATTGCATTGCATTACATTGCAATATATTTTAATGCATTGCATTGCATCGCATCGCATTGCATTGCATTGCATTGCATTGCATTGCATTGCATTGCATTGCATTTCATTGCATTGCATTATATTGCATTGCATTGCATTGCATCATATTTTAATAAATTGAATTGAATTAAATTGAATCACATTGCACTTCATTACATTGCAGTTCATTTTGAGTGGACGCAAACATTACATTGCATTGCATTGCATTGCATTGCATTGCATTGCATTGCATTGCATTGCATTGCATTGCATTACATTGCATTGCATTGCAATGCTTTGCATTGCATTGCATTGCATTATATTGCATTGCATTGCATTGCATCATATTGTATTAAATTGAATTGAATTAAATTGAATCACATTGCACTTCATTTTGAGTGGACGCAAACATTACATTGCATTGCATTGCATTGCATTGCATTGCTTTGCATTGCATTGCATTACATTGCATTGCAATGCTTTGCATTGCATTGCATTGCATTGCATTGTATTGCATTGCATTGCATTGCATTGCATTGCATTGCATTGCATTAAACTGCATTTCTATATGAAATGGACACAAACGGAATATTGTATTGTATTGAATTGCATCACATTACATTGTATTGCACTGCATTGCATTGCATTGCATTGCACTGCATTGCATTGCCTTGCCTTGCATGGTGTTGCATTTCATTGCATTGCTTTGCTTTGCATTTTGATTTGGAATGGACACACGTATGATTGCATTGCAGTCCTGAGGATCAGGAGGCGGCTGTGTGGGTTGTTGCATAGGGGGAGATACCAGCGATGCCGCCATATATCCCACACGGTGATTGTGACGCGGAGGGATCCGATCATTCCTCGGCCAGCACGAGTATATTTAACCCTTTAAGCTCTCATTATGCATTAAAACATCATACTACATCCATAAAAACGGACTTAATTTTCCTACGACAAAGGGTTTTAGAATATTGGTTTACCAATACATGGCAATTTTCTGTAATTTTAAAACCACATCAAGTCATCTTCATCCACTACAAGTCGAGAATTGCGACAGCTTTTCGCGGCTTGTAGTGGATGAAGATGACAATGTTAAATTCAGGCTTGAAAGGGTTAATGTGGGCCAGCATCAGTGCAGGCATCAAGTGGCTGACGTCAAAAGACCTTTCCCGAACTGGAAGGGATAAATCTGAATTTACAATTCAACCCGGGAATTGGTCGTAGTGAATTGAAAGGCCATTCATGCACATTTATTTACTTAATTGAAATGTTCAACTTTATTTCACCTTTTCACACTTTTGATAAAAATCATCATATGCAGATGACTTGAAGTGGGTGACAAAATTAAAGTAAATTGTTGTTCAACTCACACACCGCTGAATTATCTGTGCTCAAGCCATGGAGATTAATGTTTTTTTTCAATTTGAATCTATCATACATGTCTTAGTAATCTTTCCGCTTCATTTGAATACCCATGTTATAGGTGTACGGTCATTATAAATATTTTAATCCGTTCAGTGCGGAGATCATCTTTATGCGTCAGAATCTGACGTCTACAGACGTCAGATTCTGACGTTTAAGGACGGTCCCCGCGATGAAAAGATTAAACATGCAATGGGTCAACTTCTAGGTTGGATAGGTTGGATAGTATTTTATTCGATTCCATTGACCAGCATTGTCTATAATTACATAGTATTTTATAGTGTTACATAAGATTTGCTATATTTGTCAGCATTATAACATATTGTCTTAGAATTTCTTTATAGCATCATCTCTTTGTACCACTTCTAGGATTGCCAAGAATGAATGCTCATTGCGTACCACTATATAGTTTTGTTGTTTACAATGACTTTCCTATGCCCAGTCTAATGTCATTACAAATCATTTATATTCTCCAGCATTGCATTATATTATATTCGTCACAAATTTGTTTTGCACTTCGCTGCATCGTGATGCATTACATTATATCGCCTTGTACATGAATGACCTATATTTAATGCTGCCAAGATATACATTTGGTCATATATTTATAGTAAAAGTCACATTAAATCTGTCACTTTTGCGCTGCATTTTTTTTTGCCAATTTATAATGCAATTATCATGGAATTTGGCAAGCTTTCTTTTCCAGTCTTGCAGCAGCAATCCTAAACATTTAAAGAAAAATATTATGTAGTTTAAAAATAGGCTGATTTGACATGTAGTAAATTACTAATTATGGCTCCCCTCCATACACACATAGATTTCATTCAGCTTTAATCTCGGAAATTCCACTACATGTCAAGTGCTCTAACCTTTGAAATACTCACTCAAATTTCACCGTAATACTTGCAAAGAGTGCTTCCAAAATGTCATGGGAAGTGATTAGGAATCGACTTAGAAATCGGCGAAAACACCCAACGCCGGTGGGAGCTGACGGGAACCCCACAAAAAATACACAATATTTATTTATTTATTTATTTATTTCATGTGTTTAATGCTGCCGAGATATAAATTTGGTCACTAGGTTGTATTCTAAACACATAACTAAACAAATAAATAGGTATTGAAGACGTAAAATAAGTTCTAACCTCACTAGCACCCATTCGTTTGTTTTCATGATCGGTCACCTCATGGAAAAGATGAAACATATGGTGAAACTGCGACGCTGGCCCAACATTGTACCAACATAGGGTGAACGTGTCGTGTTTGCTGGGTCGTGGGATGCGAATTGTTGTGTTTTTCACGCAATCCGTCTCCACTCTAGATGGAGCCTGTTTGTCGCAGGCCGCCAAAACATATAGTAAATATAGATTCTCTAGTAGATAGCCCTAGGACATGAGGCCATACTTCACGTCTTCTGGTATCAAATACTGACAGGGTCCGCAAAATGCCAGAACAAATGTGATATTACGTAATAGCGTGGATCCCAGACGTGCCAAATGGCCTACTTGCGGGGATGGCCGACGTTAAAAAAATCCTGAGAATATTTTTTAACTTTGCTATCACACAAACTCGGAATCTGGTTTCAATTCGGTAGCCCACAAAATTATTTTTCGCCACATGAGGTTGATGCCCCAGAGCACGGAAAAATGCACTTGATACTAACATGTCTTCGTATAATGTATGTATAAATATATGCATGAATATTTGACATTAATAAAAAATATATTTGTCACCAGTGGAGAAAAATATATTTTACAAAATAACATAATTTTGCTTCAATCCGCCCATATACGTTTATACAAATAGTATAGAAAAATCTACTGAACAAGGAGAAATCTATAGAATAGGTAAACCTGCATTTCTAGAAAGATCAAAGTTTTTGTCTTTGACCACGAAAGCAAGGATGCTGACTAACACAGATCACAAGTAATTCACAAATAGACAGAACAGACAGATATTTGATTCACATAATCATAAGGTATTTCTGACTTATTTGTACACAAGATGGTTAGCAATTTTTTTTTATTTCAAATGAATATAATAAGCATTGTCGTGTGTAAAAGTACATGCTGTTTTTTAATATGATAAAAATTCAACTTACTCTAAATATGAAAATAAGCGCTATTCCCCTGATATGTATATAATTCCGTTCCATAACTTAATCAGGCTAAACAAGAATATGTTATCGCCACCAACCGATTGAGCCTGCTGAATAATTTTTTATGAATTTTATAATAGTTTACATAACTATTCTCGATTCTGTATATCAATGATTTAATGTATAATGATTTTTGTGCAGCAGTACCATACCAGTTTCTTTACATGTCAAGCTACAATTATTTTTACTTTTTCATCACAAGAGAAACCTCGATTACATTTGTATTGCTTTAATTGTCAATAAAATATGTTTACACCAAGTATGCAATCCTGGACTCCCCCTCAATTAACAATTAGAAAAGGGGACGTGGCGCTTTAGTAGATTGCCTGATTGCCTCGCCAGTAATGCATGCGTCCCGGGTTCGAGCCCCGCTGATACTGCATGGGTTGGCAGGGAACTTGTTTCTCCATTCTAAACGTGACTAGGCAATCACGTTAATGGTGGCTTCGTTATGTTGAGGTATCGACGTTAATTTTGCGCAGGGCCACGCACTACGCGCTCATTCACAATAAACAATTTAATTATTCAATTGTGTACATTCTACGACAAACAACACCCCCCAGCTTGTAATGGATCAAAATGTCATTGGCAATTCAGGCTGGAAAGGGTTGGTAAACTCTACGATAAAATCAGCCCTCCCCGACCAGAAATCATATGGCGTTACAGAGTGAAGTATGTAGTTCGGCACATCCCCTCAATAAACAAATTAAGTGTTTATTATAGTGTAAGTCATACTACAGGGCCCTTATTCTGGTACAAGTTACGATATATTATAGGCTTCTATGGTCGAGATGGTCATCTCGACCATAGAAGCCTACGATATATCGTAACTTGTACCAGAATACGGGCCCAGAAAATACATGTAAATCTCTACCCCCATCACCCGTTCCGATCCAGAGATCACATGTTGTGAGCATGTTACACCGGCGTCATATTAATATCCACCCCGTGTGCTATTACTCACTCGTCCAGGATTTAGGTAATCCCTGAAGCCAGTATCACCATAAGCCGCTTTCGGGACAAGCTGCTATTTTGGGGCTGCTGTTTTGGATTCTGGTCGCTGATAGATGATCTATGGAGAGTGAGGAGGGGGAGGGGGTGTCCAAATCGCGCTTGCTGAAGTCAGTAGCCTCCTCACGGCACGACCATTTATTTAATTGCTGGGGGGGGGGGTGCCACATTTTTTTCTGCGAATTATTTTTTCGCTCAAAAATATAGTTTAACAAATTTTCTTTGACCAATATTTGTATTCTTGTTTTATATTCAATATGACTGACTGACTGACTGACTGACTGACTGACTGACTGACTGACTGACTGACTGACTGACTGACTGACTGACTGACTGACTGACTGACTGACTGACTGACTGACTGACTGACTAAATGACCGACTGACTGACTGACTGACTGACTGACTGACTGACTGACTGACTGACTGACTGACTGACTGACTGACTGACTGACTGAATGACTGACTGACTGACTGACTGACTGACTGACTGACTGACTGACTGACTGACTGACTGACTGACTGACTGACTGACTGACTGACTGACTGACTGACTGACTGACTGACTGACTGACTGACTGACTGACTGACTGACTGACTGACTGACTGACCGACTGACCGACTGGCTGACTGGCTGACTGGCTGACTGGCTGACTGACTAAATGACTGACTGACTGACTGACTGACTGACTGATTGACTGACTGGCTGACTTGTTTGATTTACTGATTGATTAAACAAATGTATAGTGTCAGCTGTTGTATCGCGCAATCAAATTAACCAGTTTGAATGAAAAAGTTAGTTATCACGGGAGTCAACCAATCCAACACATCTGGTGAAAATGCCAAGACATCCATGCTGACCGATGGTCACGTGACGCGCCCCATGGCAACAGAGAAGTGAAAGAGAAGATTCCATGGACACCAGTAATTAGCCCATCTCGTGCAATCACGCTATCACACCTGGTGGCGATGGAGAAACCATCCCAGGTTGTGAGAGCAGGGTGTATGATGTCTAGACTTACGGGCACTTCAATAAGATAACTCCCAATGGCGTTTCAATGTCGGTCCACCGTCTGCGACGCTGGACCGGCATTGATCCAGCATTGGTTAAATGTGTTTGTTGGGTATTTTCGTGTTTTCTCAGGATTTATATGGATGTTTATGACACAGGCTTCTTTGATCATTCTTTAGTTTAACTCTTCCAAGCCTGAATTTACCATTGTCATCTTCATCCACAACAAGCCGCGAATTGCTGTCACAATTCTCGACTTGTAGTGGGTGAAGATGAATTAAAGTGGTTTAAAAATTAAAGAAAATTGTCATTGGTAAACGAGTTTCATGGAAATATTCGTTCTAAAACCCTTGGTTGTAGAAAAATTAAGTGTGTTTTCAGGGATGTAAAATGATGCTTTAGTGTATTGTTTGGGGACTTAAAAGGTTCAGACAAACCCTTCTAACGCTAATCACGACTATAATCGTTTTTAATCTACTTTATGAGCAGGTTAAATCACAGTTATTGTAAATGAAATGAGTGTTTAAACACTAATATTTGCAAATGTTTGGTCTCAAATAAAGTAACTGTCACCCACTTGAAGTTGTGTTTCGCAGCAGCGAGACACAACTTCAAGTGGGTGAAAATGTCAATAAGGTAAGTTAGCGGATTTACTGGTTTAAAGGGACATGCCCAGGTCTAAAATCATCAAAAAATCGATTGATTTAATTTTAGCTTAATAATATGACCATAATTATGATGTAAACATGTCCATAGACTAGAAATACAGAAGTTTTTTAATTTTTGTACTGCGCACTTACCAGTTAGGCTAGATATAGAGGCGAAATTCCTGATTTCTAATTATTGACAATCATGTCTTAAATAAGAAATACGTGAATTTCGTCTCTATATCTAGCCTAACTGTTAAGTGCGCAAAACAAAATTTTAAAAACGTTTGCAGTTCTAGTTTATTGACATGTTTACATCATATGGTCATATTATTAAGCTAAAATAAATCACCCATTTTTTGATGCATGCCATTTCTGAGATTATCAAATTCTGAAGTTCCCACGTTCTAGGAATTTGAAGTTCCAAAATTCAAGTTCCAAAGTTCTAATTTTAAAGAACCAAAATCTGAAGGTTTTCAAAAATATTACATATCACATGTATAAAGACTATTTAAAAACAGTGAGTGAGTGAGTGAGTGAGTGAGTGAGTGAGTGAGTGAGTGAGTGAGTGAGTGAGTGAGTGAGTGAGTGAGTGAGTGAGTGAGTGAGTGAGTGAGTGAGTGAGTGAGTGAGTGAGTGAGTGAGTGAGTGAGTGAGTGAGTGAGTGAGTGAGTGAGTGAGTGAGTGAGTGAGTGAGTGAGTGAGTGAGTGAGTGAGTGAGTGAATGGATGGATGGATGAATGAATGAATGAATGAATGAATGAATGAATGAATGAATGAATGAATGAATGAATCAATGAATCAATCAATGAATGAATAAATGAATGAATGAATGAATGAATGAATGAATGTATGAATGAATGAATGAATGAATGAATGAATGAATGAATGAATGAATGAATGAATGAATGAATGAATGAATGAATGAATGAATGAATGAATGAATGAATGAATGAATGAATCTCCATTGCCATAATATTGGTTTTCACTCGCGCTGTACTTGGCTGAACAGCCTGAAACGAAATCTTTAATTTCCTCATTGTTGAATGTCTGGAGACGAATCAATCTGCCACAGCTTAGCCCCTTAGGAGGACAGAGAAAGAGTTCAGACTGATATCGCAGTCCAATCTTTATTCAAACAAACGTCAAATGTTACCCAAATGCTGGCTTACTGTTGACATCGGCCTCCGGCTTCCCATGATGCACCTGCCCCTGATCTGCCGTATTCGAATAAGATGTACCCAGGAACTATAAATAGCCACAGGAGGGTAAAGCCAAAAGGAGGTATCCGCTTACTTTACATGTTATCAGATACGGTCATTTGACGTTACAGAGCATTAAACGAGTCCACATGATTCCAGAACCGAGGTTGATTGAGAATGGGGGGGGGGGAGGTAGAGAGAGAGATCGGTCGTCTTAATAATAGATGACGTCGACGTCATCGTCTTCGTCTCCTTCCTTGTTATCCATGCCAATCAAATTCGGTACATTGGCCCAATTTTGCCTCAATGTTGGCCCACCGTCTACGATGTCGGCCTGACTTTGAACCGGAATTCAGGAAAATTTAAACGAATGTCGGTTTATTCATGGGTCAATATCGTAGACGGTGTCCCAACATTAAGCCAACATTGGGTCAACGCCTCGTGTTCGCTACTCAACAAACAACAGGTGTTGAGCCAATGTTGAACTACAGTTGGGCCAACCTTGAAAATGGTGGCCAACATTGAAATTACTTTGCTACAACGTCTCTGATTTACTGGATAGACGTTGAATCAATGTTGTTTTAATGTTGTTTGCTTGGTGGTTCCTGTTTCCTTCTATGACAGAGATCAAAGGCAAACAGCAGTAACTGCTTACTTGAAATGTAAACAGTTACAGCTGTTTGCCTTTGTATTTGCCCTATTGCTCAACAAACACAAGTGTTATATGTATTACAGCCTTCGTGCGTGATACCAGCCTTGCTGCACGGTTCTGAACCCACTGAGGACGATCCACAACTTTTGCAGCCAGACCACCTTAATTAGAGTCAATCACAGTAATATATATTAGATGTTACGAGTGCAAAAGCTAATTTGCGGCAATCACCATCTGTGATGTACTTGAGAATTGATTCTATTCGTCGCAGGTGGTATATGATGCAACTTTGATCTTGTGGTTCTTATATCTAGTCATTGCCATAATTTGATCGAAATGAACTCCCCAGATTTCGAACTGAAACAGTTGAAAGCAGGCTTGATAAGTACTGTACCAAGTTAAAGGTCGAGATCCCTGCAAACAGGAGATGCGAACCCAATGTTAATATAATGGCCCACCGTCTGCGACGCTGGCCCACTCTTTTAAACCTGTTTCAGCCACTGGGGCTAGTTAAATCACAGCTATTGGGAGCGCAATGAGTGTTTAAACATTAAGATTTACAAATGTTTGGTTTTGAAATTGATTAAAAGAGTAATTTTCAACTAATAAAAAGGGTTAAAATGCTGACCTCTAATCACGAGTATAATATATATTATATTTGTCTCATTAGGTAATAAAATCACTTAACTTAGGCACGAAATGTGTGTTTAACCCTTTAACCGCCGGTGACGTCCATATTCGTTTTTTACATTTTTTTATTAGCACATTACATATTAGCTTTTAAACCTGTTAAAGAGAAAAAGTGACATTAATCAGCAAGATTTGAAATTTGTTGACCCCCATTTTGTCAAAACTGAATAATTTTCACCCACTTGAAGTTGTGGATCGCGTCAGCGGGACACAACTTCAAGTGAGTGAAAATTAATCCTTTTTGCTTAATCCAAAATAAAAACATCCGCCAGTCTTGATGTTTAAACACATCAAGATTCTAATAGAACATAATAAAGCGACTATAATCTTGCCGTGTCCTCTCCGATGCCGTGGATGGATGTATTTGCTTTACCCGAAAAATATAAAAAAGGCGGTGACGGAGAGCGATCCCGACCCCAAGGTCCGAAAAATGTCCATAACTTTTTAATGACTGTGCGACCTCTGAGCTGAGCATGCGGGCATGGAACTAAACTGTTACTGATTCTAAAAAAAATATTTTTGTCCTGATCACTCCCCGATATTTTCCGATATGACAGTCCAAAGAAATGTCCCGCGATTTTGTACGCGGACAATCTGTGGCTGAAACCTGTTTCAGCCACTGGGGCTAACTATAATCGCGCTCAGCGGTTCAAGGGTTTGATCCATAGTTTCCAGACTTAGACACAGGGGTCGCGGGTGTGAGACTGGTGGGGTGCCCCGCGAAGCTAATAGGTGCAAAACACACTCCCCTACCGACATTTCTATACATAGATTGATGTTTTATGGACATGATTAAAAGTTATTTCTGGCTGATTTTTCACAAGAAAATATAAGCATGTAGGCCTACATGGCTAGATTTGTAAAATCACAGGTTCTTTAATAAATATACAGAACAAATATATTTGCATCCATTACACGCGGCTTGTGATAATGGAAGATATCAGTGTTAAATTCGGGCATGCTCGGGTTTAACCAGAATTGCTAACGCAAATCGCAGCTTTAAATGACGAAAAATATCTATCCCCTGTATATGCTCAAAACGTACCTTAGGGTAGACCAAAACATGAGTGGAAATTGACATTAAGACTAGTCAAATTTACCCCTAGATTTCACCAGAATGCCACATGTAGAGCCTTTCTAGTTAGAGTTGTGGGTCGCGGTAGCCAGTAGCGAGGCACAACTTAGCCCTTTCAATCCTGAATTCCCCATAGTCATCTTCATCCACCACAAGCCGCGAATTGCTGCCGCAATTCTCGACTTATAGTGGATGATTTGAAGTGGGTGAAAAATTAAAGAAAATTACCATGTAATGGTAAACCAGTTTCATGGACATTTTCATTCTAAGACGCTTAATTGTAGGAAAATTAAGTGTGTTTTCAGGGGTGTAAGATGATGCTTTAGTGCATCGTGAGGACTTAAAGGGTTAATGTGGGTGAAAAATTTGATCAGATAACTTACTTCGCTGTAAGGGCTAATATTTGATATTTTGCATTTTCTGGCAAGTAAGCAGGGTAGACCCAACAAAAAAGACAATCAGCCAATGTTATTTCAATGCTGGCCCATCGTTTAGGACATCGGCCCAGCATCAAACCAACATTGGGGCATAACATACTTTTATGCTGAGGTTCATCTATATTTGGAGAGTGGGCAGGGCGTTGACTTGGACTAGATGGCTATGATTTTTCTCGGCCCTGTCTGATCTCGGCCTTCGTCCTCGCGGGATCTCGTATCAAAGACACAACTACTCATTCACTAAGGAAATCTCGGAGGCTCTCTTACCGCGAAATTTCACAGTCAACGGACGTCCTGAGCTGCAGGGGATTCCAATGTTTTGACAAAGACATTATTTTCGCTATTTTGAAAAAAAATACATCAGTAACATTAATGAAATATGTATCCACTACAATTGTCGTCGCAATTCTCGCCTTGCAGTGAATGCAGATGGTGATAAATTAACTAAATTTGGCATATGCCGATTCAGATTCATGAAAACGTTCGTTCTTAGGTGTAGAAAAATCAAGTCACGTTTCAGGGATGCAAAATAATGAAGATTAAAATGGTCGATCCTTA
Organism: Flabesymbios commensalis; assembly: GCA_964017125.1. NCBI lineage: Eukaryota > Metazoa > Annelida > Polychaeta > Terebellida > Flabelligeridae > Flabesymbios > Flabesymbios commensalis. Next base: position 3,743,202 of record OZ024916.1, read on the forward strand.
AAAAGCTGACATTTTTTTCCATATACCATGAGACCAAAGATTTTTTCAATCATCATAAATGTCTTAGTTATCTGTTTCCACTTCATTTGAATAGCTATGTCATGGGTCTTCGACCGTTATAAACTTTTAATTACTCCAGTGCGGGGATCGACTTAAGACGTCAGAATCTGACGTCTAATGTCGGTCCTCGTACTGAAAGGGTTATTGCAAAATGTCTTGTGATGTCTTGTGATTCCTACATCCACAGATAATCTCAAAGGCATTGAGATATATAAAATGTACTCCTTTGTTTATAAAAAAATCTGGAAAAATATTATCCCATTTTTAGGAATACTCACGCGTGATATACCAGATAGAAGCCGTGTATATTTGGATTTTGATGGATTCTAAAATTCTCTCGCGAAAAAAATGATACTCAAACGTGCATGTAGGCAATAAATATAGGTCTACGCAATAATATCCCTTTAATAAACACGTCTTTATTTTATTCACCTTGCCAAAATAGTAACGCAAAATATATTCCGAATGGAATTGAAATTAATAAATGGAAATAGCAACTGTGTTTTTTCTAAATAAACACTTAAAAGGTATCAAATAATTGGTCCTTCTAACATGTACATATACATACACCCCCTCTCCCCCCCCCCCAAAGTATTGCAATTAGCCGAAAATTCATCGGCTGGCGTCAGCTCATGTAGCCGTTGCGCAGCCGAAAGATGCTACCTAGATAAAAATGTAATACACTAGAATACGTTAGCTCTTCATCTGCCAACACATAAGTATAGACATCAAAACCTTAATTCCGTCTTTAGTTATAATCGCATAATATATCACAAGACAGTTTACCATAAAAAAGCTATATAAAAAAACACAAGTCGATTATTTATCCACGGAGGTACAAAAGCAAGATAATTATTTGCTTGTTTGTCTCCCTCTTTGGCGACATGGATCTAGGCAGGAAACGAGCACACTGACCCACTCGTTCAGTCATTGGTAATTCTCGTAATCTTAGAGGTCTTGTTAAGTTAAACAAAATTCAAAAATTCCAGAGGAAATGGATTGGCCAGACCCCAAGCAAACACCCTCCGCCCTATCTAATTTTTATTTGAAAACATGTACAAGAAATAAAGCAACACAAAGAACACACCAAAAAATCCTAGTTAGGGCTGGTAGACCCACACACCCTCTTCCGAGTGTTTCTCAGATGTTTTTTCAGCTTGACAAAACCCCTAACGAACTTTTGTCAACGAGAATGTTAGTAGAATGCCCCCCCCCCCCCCCAGGCTAAGCAGGATTGGGCTTAAAACAAATATGTCGGACCGCAGGGGTTAAAACAAATAGGTCAATTTCTCGTGATGAATATTTGACCAGCAGAGTCTCTCAGTCGATTTCCCACATGGTACGTTTCACACTTTTCTGACGACTGCCACTATGGTAGACTGGCTGTTGATGCTATGCCACCGTCTGCGACGCTGTCCCAGCATTGAACCAGCATCGGCACACCGCCGTGTCATTTCGCAACCAGCTGCTACAGTTATCAATGTCCCCCGCTCTGACATTCAGGTTTCTAATGTTTCTTCCCAGCTCACTCGTGTAGTTTCAGTAATGTTGAGAGTCTCCGTCTCAGGGATTGAATTTCGAATCCTATATATGAAGGGCAGCGTCATCTTATTTATCTCACCATCTTCAGGAGGTTCTCCTGGTCTAGTTTAGCCTATATGTGCGAAACGTAACCTAAGCCTCATTTTTTGATTGATTCATTGATTCATTTTTTCATTCATTCATTCATTCAATCATTCATTCATTCATTCATTCATTCATTTCTTCATTCATTCTTTCATTCATTCGTTCATTCATTCATTCATTCATTCGTTTATTTATTCATTTATACATTTATTCATTTATTTATTCATTCATTCATTTATTTATTTATTCATTCATTCATTCATTCATTCATTCATTCATTCATTCATTCATTCATTCATTCATTCATTCATTCATTTATTTATCCATTCATTTATTTATTCATTTATTCATTCATTAATTCGTGTATTCACTCATTAATTCATTAATTCATTAATTCATTAATTAATTCATTCATTCATTCGATCATTCATTCATTCATTCATTCATTCATTCATTAATTCATTAATGAATTCATTCATTCATTCATTCATTCATTCATTCATTCATTCATTCATTCATTCATTCATTCATTCATCAATGCTGAATGAGACAATTCCAACCTGATGCCGTGGTTGGTACTATGCATTTAAATAGATTGATTTTAATCGAATACAATTAGGTAATAATCTTATAATGGAATCATGTGATTAATCTACAAAAAAACACTATGTGTTTTTTTACATTTAATTGCATTCATGATCTTTGTTAAATATATTTTAATAGACTCAGCTGTTATCTAGTCATTCGAAATATATATACTTAGATATAGAGAATATATTCGTTTTAATAGTTATAACATTTTGTTGAACTTAATCATCCTGTCGTAGGTTATGCTAGGGACCGCAATGAAAACAAGTATTCTTTAATAGTTAGTATTTTGCTCAACCTTATCGTTGCCATGGGCAAGGACCGCAATGAAAACAAGTCTTCTCTAGACCTGTGATCATAATAAAAAAAAATGTATTTATTTATTATCAAGGATAAATGCATCTATCTGACAAGCACCGGGACAACCTATGCTCATCTCCGTACATTTTCTGACACGGCCATAATAGCATCAGTCTACAGCCATTATATTATATTATTATATTATATTATATTATTACATTATATTATTATTTTTATTATTATATAATATAGCTGAATCGTTTGTTTCTATGTTTCTTCATTTGAAGCTAGGATTGCTAACGCAATTTACAGCTGCAAATGACAAAACATTTGCTTATTTATGAAAAATTGTCATTATACTAAATTGAATTATTTAAAAAAATCAGCCTGTAAAAAATATTTCATAAACACTCATTTGAAAGCTGCTTGAAAACAAGGGTTAACCGTTAAAGCTCTAAAATATAGATTTAAAATTTTCACCCACTTGAAGTTGTGTCTCGCTACCGCGATCCACAACTTCAAGTGGGTGAAAATTACTTATGTTTTATTTGAGACTGACCATTTGCAAATCCCGATGTTTAAACACTCGTTCAATTCATAATAACAGTTATTTAACCCTTTGACTTCCAGGCCGGGGTGCATGCCAGGATCCAGATATACTGGTGTAGGAGTTCTATTTTTCGTCATTTGAAGCTGGAATTGCTGACGCAATTTCCAGCTTCAAATGACGAAAAATACATAAATGTAGTATATATTTGACGAAAATTTGTGTCATTTTATGGTTACGTTCATTGACGAATGACGACGGAAATTTCCGTCATGTATGGTAGTGAAAAGGTTAATCGTTTTTGAGCTATACAACGAATTAGAAACAAATATAGTCGTGCATGACGCTTTAGCCTACTTATAACCGGCAAAATATTTAACCCTTTAGACCCCCACGATGCATCAAAGCATAATTTTCTATTCTTCAAAATTACCTCAATTTACTAAATTTAAATGTTTTATAACGAAGATTTTATGAAATTTTATTCCACTACATGGCGAAAATTGTGACAGCAATTTGCGGCTTGTAGTGGATTAAAATGACTAGGTAAATTTAGGATTAAAAGGGTTAATTGGAATTTTCACGTACCTGAATTTGTGTTTCGCTGACGCGATTCACAACGTCAAATAAATACTATTTAGATTTTACAAAATAGAGGTCATAGATTCAGAAATCTTGCTGGTTAGGCTAATGTCACGCTTTATATTCACCATGTCTAAAAACTGATATATGATGTGCTAATCAAAAAAGTAAAACACCGTATATAATCGGGACCGGCGAGTAAATGATTCAATAGAATCGTAACTGTAGATATTCCTTGTGGGAAATCTTGCACCTATGTGGCACAGTGGTAGCCTATCTACAAATAGACACATGCACTCACACATTGACCAGAAAAAGTTCCATACAAAACAGCACAATACAATACAATTTACCTATTGACCTTTATGCCAATAGACAAACATCTTGGGGGTAAATGAGATATTGGTTTCCCAAATTAGCCCACTTTTCTCGTCTCTTGTGGCAAACTTAGAGAATGGATCCCTAATCAATGGAGATCATCCGTCAATATCCAGCAAACACGAGATATTCACCCAGTGTTGGATCAATGTTGGGCCACCGTCTGCGACGCTGGCCCAACATTGGTCAAACACTAGGTTAAAGTCTCGTGTTTGCTGGGCAATAACTCAACAGGAAACCTTTATCTAATGTTTTTTCAATGCTGGGTCAGCGTCGCAGACGATGGGCAAACATCAAAACAATGATGTTTTTCATAGTGTTTGCTGGTTAATAACAGTAAACACAAGCATATCCAATGTTGTTCTAATGTTGGGCCAGCGGTGTAGACGACGCTTCAACAACAGAACAACATTGGCTTGTGTTTGCTGGGTTATGTACCGACTCTACAAAATGACGAATTAACGGAACAAAACTGAACTGAGCTGAACTGACGGAGTCAACCAAAACATACAAATGCACATTTCTACTGTGGTGATAACACGATGATGATTAAAGGTCATTTCCGTCCACTTCATTATGTGAATTGCAGTGATTAATTGAACCTTAACAACACTGAATTAATTTTGTTTAACCATTGATAACTAAAGGTTTTTTTCAATTTGAAATAATCATAAATATCTTTGTCTTTTCGCTTTATTTGAATACCTTTGTTAGAGATTTACGGCCATTAGAATTATTTTGATTTATTCAGCGCCTATATCTTTCTTATGCGTCATAATCTGACGTCTATAGTCGTCAATTTATGACGTATAAAGCCGGTCCCCGCGTTGAAAGGGTTATTCATGTTTTATATACAATCTAGTCATTACCTCACCACGAAGTGCGAATATTGCTGCAGCACTTCACAATTAAATATACATTAAATTGAAGAGATGCACGTCAATTTAATTCAATCAATTTAATTTAATATTAAACTCTTTCAGCGCGTGTACCTTCTTCAGATATCATAATCTGACGTCTAAGGACGTCAAGTTGTGACGTGTAAATGGCGGTTCCCACACTGGAGAATTAAAAATATACATAATGGACGTTCATCCATAACATTTAAATGAAGCGGAAAGAGCTGACTTATGATGATTTCAAATTTAAAAAAATGTTCGTCTCCATGGTTTATACAAACATATTTGTAAAGATCAGGATATCTTTAAGAGAGTAAAGAGTTTGCAAGCCATGATCATCACAGCCATTGTCAACTTGAGGGAACACCACCAGAAGTACTGAAGTATCTGATCGATCATGTCATTGTCACAGATTGGTGGAGTCGTCTTTGTATATGTCCTGAAGTACCTAGCAATGTGGCGTAGTCTCACACCATAAAAGTCCACACAATGTCACGGCTGCAGGAGTGTGCCCCTTGGCATTGCTTATTGGTGGCAACGCTCCGTATGGCATTGCTTATTGGCGGACTGTTTGCCATTGCATTGTTCCTGCAGCAAGAAGATGACAATGGCGTCAACTGTAAATAAAATATTCACAAGACGAGATACTTGTGGATTGTTCTAGCACTCCCCTTCGCTCAATTTGTCAATTTATTTTCTAGCCACTTAAAGCTGTGTCTCACTACCGTTATCCCAATATAAATAATAATAATAATAATAGAACAATAATAATAATATGATAATAGGACATTAAAGTATAAAAAATAAAAAATAAAAAATAACACGTCCAATAAAAGCTTTAATTTGTCTTATGGTGATCAATCTTTAAAGGCACAATTACTGACTTGTTTGTAGATATGTACATGTATATACAGCAGGGTGAGCATAGGTCTGTAAAATCACATGAAAATATACGCCATCAATACCCTTATAATCAACCTTTTTCAAATATGCCTAATATCTAATAAATATAAAGTTGAAACACTTTGTCATTATATGTAGATGAGGACATATGTGCATCTCGCACCAAAACCAGAGATTAAATAACTAGTACATATTAATTTTTATAGTGGCAAAAACAGACGCTGAAAAGCTTACAAACTGAACAAATTATATGCAAGTTTATATGTTTTCTAGAGTATGCAAAATCAATATTAATGATTATGTGGTACTTAGTAGAATAGTTGATAAAAAATCGAATAATAAATCGCATAGTATGACAGACACTCTTGACAAACGTAGACTTATGCTAAGTAAAATCTCTGCAGGACTTTATATAAAAAAATATGTCAGCGTTTGAAGGGTCAACCTATTCAAGCCTGAATTTACTATTGTCATCTTCGTCCACTACAAGCCGTGAATTGCTGTCGCAATTCTCGACTTGTAGTGGATGAAGATGACTTGAAGTGGATGAAAAATTAAAGAAAATTGACAGTTTTGCCATGTGTTGATAAAAGAGTTCATGGAAATTTTCCTTCTAAAACCCCTTAGTTGTAGGAAAATTAAGTCTGCTTTCAGGGATGTAAAATGATGCTTTGATGTATCGTGATGGCTTAAATGGTTTACTGACGCACGGC
>OZ024916.1:3754797-3769797 GCA_964017125.1 Flabesymbios commensalis
GCTGTAATCACGAGGAGGAACCCTAATTACTGCTAAAATCATACATCCCCACAAAAATAAGTGACATTAACGGTTTTAGCCCGTTAAGCTCTAAGCGCGACTATACTCGCATTAAAGAGGTTTTATTAACATGGTAAATGAATGTCATTGCCTATAAGATGAGTGTTTAGACATCAAGATTTGAAAATGTTTAGTCCCAAATTAGCCCTTTAAGCCCACGATGCATCACGATGCATTAAATCATTATTTTACATCCCTGAAAACAGCTTTAATTTTCGTACCACCAAAGGTTTTAAAACGAAAATTTTCTAGAAACTGGTTTACAAATACATGGTTATTTCCTATTATTTTTAAACCACATCCAATCATCTTCATCCACTACAAGTCGAGAATTGCGTCAGCAATTCGCGGTTTGCTGTAGATGAAGATGACAATAGTAAATTCAGGCTTGAAAGGGTTAAGCAAATATGACTAATTTTCTCCCACTTGACATTGTGGGTCGTGGTAGCGAGACAGCACTCAAGTGGGGGATTTATAATTCATAGCTTAACCATTTAAACCTTTAACTGACAAATTATTCAATCTGATTTTTCACTCACTTGCAGTTGTGTCTCGCTGACGCGACCCACAACTTCAAGTGAGTGAAAATTATTTAGATTTGACAAAATGGGGGTCAACTCTTTTCAAATATTGCTGATTGATGTCAAATTTTATCTTTAACATGTTTAAAAAGAGGTACTTAATGTGCTAATGAAAAATGAAAACCCGAATATATGCGGCACCGGCGGTTAGAGGGTTAACGCTTAAAGGGTTAATTTTCTAATCCAGGGAAGTCTCCTGTTTAAACTGGTTAAATAATTAATTATCATATTTTCTGATTAAATAACTTTTACGATTTGCTGAGCACTATTTATATAAAGTCTCATCATGTTAATGACATTTGAATGATATATATGTAATTTGATGCATGCAATTTTATGACAAACAACCGTTAACGTATAAGTGTTCCCGTAAAATCTTATAGCTCGCGGATCGACTTTAGACGTCATTATCTGACATCTGTAGACGTCATCTGTAGACGTCATATTCTGACGTCTAAGGTCGATCCTCGCACTGGAAGAGTAAAAATGTTTATTATGGTCGACGACTCATAACATAGGTATTCAAATGAATCAGAAAAGCTAACTAAGACATTTATGATGATTTCGAATTAAAAAAAACACGTTTTGGTCTCCATGGTTTATACTCACATATCTCAGCATTTTAAGGTTTAAGCATAATATCGTATACTTATCCACACCAGTACATATTTTAAATGCAAAGTATTTAAAAATGAAGTAAAATGCAACAAACCATCAAAATCGGAACGTTTTAATTGTGCTTTGATAGAGTGACGATTTGTCCGACTTGTCATAAAAGATTACGATATTGGTACATTTAAATTCACACAAATGTTCAATAACAGTAGTTTTGGGTTTGATCCATATTTAGGTAGTTTATGTTAGGAAGGTACGGGAACTGGATTTAGCTTTAAAAGAGTAATAGATTTAACTGGCTGGCTAGACGGCTGTCTGGCTGACAGGCTGGCTGCATACAAATAATAATTATGTTTCGCGTCTGCAGGCTTACATGGCCAAGGACAAATGCCGTGTTTATTTTAATCTTGCACTGATCTATTGTTTATAACTCGACATCACACCTGGATGACTTTATCATCAAAATAAATGAACATCAGAATAGAAACTCGCCACAGGGAGGTGGCTCTAGGTAAGTGATATACTGCGGTACAAAACCAAAAGGCAATAACCACTTACTTTACAATTAGGCGGTTACTGCATTTTGTCTTATATGGCAGTATATGTATAAAAGTACGATAGCTAATACAGACAATAAACAGCTAGTGTTCTCTAGAATACATTTCCAGAAAAAGATAACATTTGTAGTGCTCTCTAGAAACAAAATTAAAAAAAAATGTATTTGTAGTGCTGTCCAAAATGCATTATCAGAAAACATAGCATTTTTAGTGCTGACTGAAATACCTTTTAGAAAAATATTTTTTTTTAGTGCTGGCTAAAAATACATTTCAAGACAAGATTGATTGTTCACATCTCCCGTACATTTTTTATTTTAACCAGTGACGCCAATATTCACTATGTATATATAATATAACGTGACTATTAATTTGCGTAAATAAAAGGGGAATTATATCTATGAGCTGAGTGTTGCTTGATAGATATAGATATGAACCTAATATTACCAGTTTTGACTTTCTCCTGAAATATATAGCTATTTGAATACAAACGTCATAAATATATAGCTATATAAAAGCTATAAATAGCTATATAACTATTTATAGCTTTTATATTTTATATTTATTTATAGCTGTTATAGCTGACCTATATATGTTAAAACATTTACAACATATGTACAAAGAATAATTCACTTCAAATTTGCAGAGTTAAATGTGATGTGACACATCCATCCAGTGTCAGCATTTTAATAAATGAAAGAAAAATGAACAATGAGGGGAAGAAATGTATACTTTTTTATCGATTTTGTATCAGATTCAATCAAATTTTGTGTATCTGCTGATTAGTTACGGCTGTGAGATGATTGTGACGTCCATGAGGAGGATGTGAAGGGAGTGCTTGACGTGATAAGGAGTCATTGGGAAACAATGAGCGTGATAGCCTGATAACAGATGGACGTGGGCGGGAAAGGCAGCGGTGCTAACCACTACCCCAGGGTACTAGTGGTTAGCACCGCTGCCTTTCACGAGTTCGGTCGCGGCGGTTTGAAAGAAACTGAAATGTTTCTTCCCCATCCACTCGTAAAAAACTCATTATGGGGAGTCTCCGTGACTGAGAGGTAGCGTGCTCTCCCTCAGACCTCTATTTGAATTTGGAATCCTGTGTATGGATGGAAGTGTCATCTCATTCATCTCAACCATCCTCAGGAGGCTCTCCTGGCCCAATTTAGCCTGTACTTGCACAAAAGTGGCCTAAAGCCCGATTCCTTTCATTTATTTAACAGGTGGAATGTACGTGATCATGCGACGTGATGCGTACGTGGGTGCACAGCTAACACGAGATATTCACCCAATGTTGGTTAAATGTAGGGACAGCGTCACAGACGCTGCCCCAACATTAAGCCAACATTGGAGCAATACACCGCGCTAGGTGGGTGGGTGACTATTTGGATTGTCACGGAGTGGTATCCCTGCAAGCACAGCATATCGCGCCATGCATGTTAGTTTAATGTTAGGCCACTGTGGTATACACCTGGTATACGGTTGGCCAGCAATAAATTAACATTATGTGAGTTCTTGGTGTTTGCTGGTATGGCGTGTGTATTTGGCCGCCGTGCCTGTGTAACAGAGTGACGTGACTTGTGTGTGACCTCTCTGCCTCAGTAAGGAGTTTAATCTAAATATATCGGGAAAGATGTAAATATTAATAACCTTTATAAGAAAATATTTTAAAACACACTATTCGTTTTTTCCAGAAGGTAACCTTCTCGAACTTATGGACATGCGCACTGAAAACTGAGAACTGCTTTATTCAATTTCCCAGATAAACCTACAAGATAAACGCATTGTAATTATGGTTCACACAACATTTTATTTCACAATTGTAGTTCAACTGTGAAAACAATACACAGTTGCTGTCAGTCTTTGCATGGGCGACCGTTTCCGTGTCTCTCTTCTCTCGCCTTGGTTCTGAGAGGGTCAGATAAGCAGATCTATTATCAACAGATCTCACTTATGGTTTGGAGAGCCACAAACGCTGACGTATGGCTTTATAATTGGCACCGTGACGTCACTTAGCAATGACGTGCCTTATCGGGAAGCACGATACATTGACTCAACGTTGGTTCAATGTTGGGCCACCGTCCCCAACGCTGGTCCGATATTGAACCAACATTGGGTTAATGGTTTGATTCTTCACTCTTATTCATTAGTTGGTTGTTAGAAACAATTAAAGAAAAAAATAGAAACCTCTATAAGGTAACGTGCTTGTTCTCTTACCAGCAGGTACCAGGTTCGAATGACTGAATGTGATTTTAGCCGCTTTTTAGGCCTTGGGGGAATATCGCAAGAGAAGGTTGCTCCAAGTCGGGACAAAGCCCTTCTCCTTTCAGACGACTCCAAGGAATGTTTATAGTAAGCCTGTCCCAGGAACCAGTCGTAGGCAGCTCTGCACACCCCAGACCTTCGAACAGTTTGAAGCACTCCGTGTAGCACTGGAGCACTGTTTATTCATTACCAACGTCTGGCTCAGCGGAGATTTGAACCCGAGATTTCTCAAGTTACACATTCACAGACAATCCTCCTCCAGGGAAAACCATATGGTTCAATTCCTGGAGCGCAGAGGCAAACTTGATGATTTCATGCTTATAAGAAGATTTTCTCTCTAAATAGCTCAACACCTTTTTTGACCTTGTGTAATTTAATGTGAAAATTATTTTGAGTACAACTATTTGGGTGATCATCGTATACCCGGAAAACACAATACATCGACCTAATATCGATTCAATGTTGGCTCGCCGTCTGCGACGGCAGCCCAACATTAAATCGATATTGGTGAAACTCTCGTTCTTATCGTGGGAGTGATTTTGGTCGGTAGAGGTGGCCTGTCATGGAGGCGGGTGAGAGGGGTATTTACCCTGCACTCTGAGTATCACCTCGGGGCCGCTTTCACCCCACTCTCCCCTCATCACTGGACTGGTTTTTCCCACCCTCCCCTGCTGGGCTCTCCACCAGCTCCCGGCAGCCGGCTACAATTAAACACATCAATGACAGGACGAGCCGCGTCTCCAGTCAGCATCTGAACGCCTCTTATCACTGCCAGCACCTTCTCCTCTCTAGAACCAACAATTAAAACACACCTAACTATGTCATCTGAGCAACTCTTAACCCTCTCACCACTAGGTTATTTTATTTAAATTTGCATCCACTGAAAGTTGTGTCTCGCTACCGCGACACACAACTTCAATTGGTTGAAAATCACTCGTATTTTGCTTAATTTAAGATCAAATATTTTGTTTAAATACTCATTTTTTTACTCATTTTAGCAGGGAAAACAATAATTATGTATAATATATTTCTACTTAATTTTAATTTTAAGTGTAATTTTAAGTGTAATTACCATGTATATAAATTTTATCCTGGATGTCAAACTTAGATAGGGTGCTGGTCACCTGTATTCGACATCCTGATGTACACAATTTTACTTACAATTGCATATTTGTACGATTATTGTATATATTTGTGTACAAAAAGCCTAACAAAATAAATAAATAAATAAATATAAAAATTAAAAAATACAATTTTATTCACAATAACTATGATTTACCATGTACTCCTGGCCCTGCGATAAGATCCCGGTTGCAGGGTGAACTTCTAAAAAGTTAAAACTAAAGTCACATGAAGTTTTGCACAGAAGGGTTTATTAGTTGTGTTGATTTTGTCTTTGATGCAATGTAAAATTAATAGAACAATAATCAGATCATCTAAGCGGATCTACTCAAATAAGAAAGTTGGTAGATTTTCTTTGAATTCGTCATATCTAAAAACCTAGTATCGGTATCGACATCAAAATGAATCTTTGAAGTGAGCTTTTTGGAAAGTTATGAGCAGACAGGTGTCTTTGCATTGTATTGTTTTAAAGTCTTTAATTTTACTTTTTTTGCATTCCTCATACATAGTAACCCAGGTATAGAAAGAACCAAAATGATTTTCCCAGGTGGTTTGTTTAGTTATGATCAGAAAGATTTTTCATGTTAGCGTGGCGGTCATCTTTGATTTCTGCACATTGTACTGCTTTTATTTTTTTTTTAATTCCTCACACCTAAACACCTAGGTGTACACATCTAAATTCATCTTCTATCTATGCATCTGACAGTTATCTTGGATTTTAACTTCCTGCGACTTTAAGTCCAACTTTTTGGAAGACTATACCCTGGTTTATTTTATCGCCAGATGACCCAAGTACATGAATGTAAAATCAAACTCTCTGCCTCTATTATGGCGAGAGGAGTCCTATGGCAGAGTCTGGATTACTGCTAAAAAAGGAACAAAAACGAATTATTTGAAACGCAGTGACGTCACTCGATGAAAACAAGGCTATACAACACCCCTCCCCCATACTTCATTCTGTATAACGCAGTGACGTCACTCAAGGACGTGAAAACAAGGTTATATAAGAACCCTTCCCCATAGTTGATTGTATTAGCAAGCTCGGTGAAAACAAAAGAGGTCGACGTCATTGAGTTTCCCAGAATGTAGTCGTAACTGACTTGTAACTTTTTCAGTGCGGAATCCGACACCTGTCAGAGTCCGACGTATAAAGACGATCCCGCACTAAAAGAATAAAAAATAATGAAGCGGAAAGAGCTAACTAAGACATTTACGATGATTTCAAATTGAAAAAGCCCATTGGTCTCCATGGTTTATCCCTTACAGTACGGGGATCGACTTTAGCCGTCAAAATCTGACGTCTGTAGACGTCACATTCTGACGACTAAAGTCGACCCCCGCACTGTAAGTGTATACATCTTTATAATGATCGTAGACCCATGCCATAGGTATTCAAATGAATCAGAAAGAGCTGACTAAGAGATTTATGATGATTTCAAATTGAATAAAACCCTTTGGTTTCCATGGTTTAGACAAAAAATAATTCAGCGCTTTAATGGTTAAAGGGTGAAACTAGAAACACTTTATCCTTTCTACGAACAGGCGACATGGAAAACAAACCTATTAATAGATCTCAATTGTCAGTCACAAATGACTGTGAAGAGCAAGCCCTAATATATCTAACTGGACACCTGCCACGCCTAGCAGCACTGTCTCAGCTCTAGAGCTAATAGCTAACAAAAGCAAAGCAATTATATCTATTGTCAGTCACAAACTGAAAACGTCTTACCTCTAACGACACGTTCTGCTCTCTAGAGTAAAATATAAATCAGTATAAAATTAATTAAATAACCATATTTAAAGGTCTGTCACTAACTGAACACCTCTTATTTCTAGTAACACCTTTTCCGCTCTAGAGTAGCAATACGACAACGAGAAAGAACGAAATTCGATAGATTTGTAGATCTGAGTGTACGAGGCGCGAAGCGCCGAGTATATTTGGATCTACGAATCTATTGTAATTGATTTCTTTCTGTTGGGGGGAGATGTCAAAATGATGTGAGAAAAAAATTGTTAAAAAATTTCAAACAGCGATCGAGCAAATTGTAATAAGGCCACTCCCAGGATCTGGTGAAACAGACTGTAGAGGTATCTGTAGTTAAAGCGACAGGGAATTTGTGCGAATAATTTGGTGTTGATCAGAAAATAAGTTCAGATGGATAATAGAGTCTTGATGCCTAACCTACCTGTATGTATGCAATTGCTTAGCAAACTTTTCTGGTGACATTTTTAAATGATGACTAAGATCTTATCACCTCAAGTCACAGCTGTTTTTAAATCTAAGTTACTTCAGGACATTGTGAATAATATTCACAGAGTGTAAATAGGGTGCTGGTCACCTGTATTCGACATCCTGATGTACACAATTTTACTTACAATTGCATATTTGTACGATTACTGTATATATTTATGTACATAAAGCCTAATAAATAAATAAAAAGTTGTTCGACTTTAAGTCGTCAAAATCTGACGTCTGTAGACGTCAGATTCTGACGACTAAAGTCGACCCCCGCACTGTAAGTGTATAAATCTTTATAATGATCGTAGACCCATGCCATAGGTATTCAAATTAATCAGAAATAGCTGACTAAGAAATTTATGATGATTTCGATTTGAATAAAACCCTTTGGTTTCCATGGTTTAGACAAAAAATAATTCAGCGCTTTAAGGGCTAAACACAAATAATTTAGCGTTCTAAGGGTTAAAGGGTGGAACTAGAAACACTTTATCCTTTCTACGAACAGGCGACATGGAAAACAAACCTATTAATAGATCTCAATTGGCAGTCACAAATGACTGTGAAGAACAAGCCCTAATATATCTAACTGGACACCTGCCACGCCTAGCAGCACTGTCTCAGCTTTAGAGCTAATAGCTAACAAAAGCAAAGCAATTATATCTATTGTCAGTCACAAACTGAAAACGTCTTACCTCTAACGACACGTTCTGCTCTTTAGAGTAAAATATAAATAAATATAAAATTAGTTGAATAACCATATTTAAAGGTCTGTCACTAACTGAACACCTCTTATTTCTACTAACACCTTTCCCTCTCCAGAGGTAGCAATACGTCCGGGAGAAAGAACGAAATTTGATAGATTTGTAGATCTGAATGTACGAGGCGCGAAGCGCCGAGTATATTTGGATCTACGAATCTATTGTAATTGAGTTCTTTCTGTTGGGGGGAGATGACAAAATGATGTAAAAAAAATTGTTAAAAATTTTCAAACAGCGATCGAGCAATATGTTATAAGGCCACTACCAGGATCTGGTGAAACAGACTGTAGAGGTATCTGTAGTTAAAGCAACAGGGAATTTGTGCGAATAATTTGGTGGTGACCAGAAAATAAGTTCAGATGGATAATAGAGTCTTGATGCCTAACCTACCTGTATGTATGCAATTGCTTAGCAAACTTTTCTGGTGACATTTTTAAATGATGACTAAGATCTTATCACCTCAAGTCACAGCTGTTTTTAAATCTAAGTTACTTCAGGACATTGTGAATAATATTCAGAGTGTCTTAATCATAATAAACATTCACAACATTCCCAATTAAGAAGTTAGTTTGGAAAAGGCAAGATTGCTCAGTGATGATAGTGCACGATGTACACAAATCACTGTCTGGTAATGTAATGACAAATAGACTGCCATGGTTACAATTTATTGTATTTGATCATTTTTGCCATATATATGTCAAGTCCATGGCGAAAATATAAATCAATAAAATATTCTATAGTAGTTAGTGGAACTAGTAGGCGTATACAGTATGATAGCCCTTTGTAATCATAAGTTACCAGACACTTTTTATCAAGAATTTCAGTGAACTACATTGAATTTACATGTATGGTCAAGCTTAAAAGTTATGACGTCACGAAGTCGACTTCTGAACAGTTATAGATAGAGTGTTTTCGTAATCATAATTTTTCTAATACTTTTTGACACTGAGTCCGCAGAATTCCTTAGATTTCAGATATATCAAGTAGTTTTTGAGATGTAAGATATTTTATATTTTCGCGAAAAACATCTTATTCGATTGCCTCTAGTTCGTAAACGGTGGTAGATAGGTCGTGACGGGTGTCGACCATGGGCTTTGTCGTGGAGACGTGAGCAAAATAAAAAAAGTAGTTTAAAAAAAACTGTAGGAGAAATAGGCCGCGAGAAATTCCGTGGAAAAATACTAATAAGAAGACAGTTTTCTGAGTTAGAAGAATAATTTGGGCCCTTGCCCAAACTAATAACAAAATTTCAAAACCGGTTGACGCTAGATATGGCTTGACCTTTGCCACGAGATTTCCAAAAATGGTGACGTCATCTCTGTAGGTTCGATATTTTAGATTTTATGACGTCGTAGTCACGTTTGTCAGCAAATACAGCGTCCAAAATCTGCATTAGCTGAATAAGAACACATTTAAACTGTTTTATTAAGTATGCCTGTTGCCCTGCTTCCCATTACAATTGCCAAATTGGAGATTGGTGCAATAGTTTCTGTGGTATGACGTCATAGTGATAAATTACTTTGTGTAATATCTTGACAAAGGTATGACGTTTTTGTAATTATAGATTGCCAGACACTTTTTATCAAAGATTTTAGTGAACTACATGGAATTGAGATGTATGGTCAAGCTTCAAAGTTATGACGTCACAAAGTCGACTTCTTAACGGTTAGAGATAAAGTGTTTTCGTAATCATACTTTTACCATTACTGTTTGACACTGAGTCCGCAGAAATCCCCAGATTTCAGATATGTCAAGTAGTTTTTGAGATATAAGATATTTACATTTTCCCGAAAAACATCATTTCCGATTGCCTCTAGTTCGTAAACGGTGGTAAATAGGGTGTCGACAATGGGCATTGCCTTAGATACGTAAACAAAATTAAAAAAAGAGATTTGAAAAAGAGTAAATGTTGACAGAGTTTAGTTTTTTATGAAAAATCTCGTTTTTTTCAAAATAACTCTAATTCTATCATACTTAGCGTCACAAAAAGTCATAGCAAGTTGCATAGACCAAGCATTGCTGTGAAGTTTCAATGTGATAACTGAAAAAAAAATGTAGGAGAAATAGGCCGCGAGGAATTCAATAGAAAAATAATAATAAGAAGACAGTCTTCCGAGTTGGAGGATTAATAATAATTATATTTGCTAATCAGCTACTGAAAAGTTAGCGCCATTATTACCTTCGGCACGTTACGGATATGAAGAAAACACTATTAACCCTTTGAGTGCATTCATACTGTTTTTCCACAACTAAAATTTGACAGAAATTGAACAAATATGCATGTATAAATCTTGAGTAAAGTCCCCATTGTGAAATTTAGCAGGTTTATTTTTAAGTGAGGAGGTATTTTCCTTTCATTTGAAGTTGGCAATTGCGTGAGCAATGCCAACTTCAAATGAAAAGAAAATGTTAAGTAGTAATGAAGCACTTAAAGAGTTAAATCTAAATGAGTCCTGTCACATCGTGCGGCACCTAGTAAATGCTCCTTATGCAAGAAACAAAAAAAACACCTCCATATCAATTTCCTATCATCGCTACCAACACCTACTTACCACCTGCTTAGCCCCTGCTTATCACCTTCTTAGTACCAAGTAATGTGTGGCCTACGTGTGGCCTACGTGTCGCCTACGTGTGGCCTACGTGTCGCCTACTTGTGGCCTACTTGTGGCCTACGTGTGGCCTACTTGTGGCCTACGTGTGGCCTACGTGTGGCCTACGTGTGGCCTACATGTCGCCTACGTGTCGCCTACGTGTGCCCTACGTGTGGCCTACGTGTGGCCTACGTATAGCGAGACATGTCAGTGAAAATTTAAATAAGATAATACAATGATACAATATAATATCTGATGTGTCCCTCTAAGCATATTTGCATAGAGGAAAGTGTTAGAATGAATGATGTTCGGCTAGATCTAGGTGAGTATATTTTCATCTCAAGCTTATGTAAACCAGTGGCAGATCCAGGAATTGACAGACGGGGGGGGGGCGCCGATTTTTTTTTACAAGAATTTATGATCACCACAGCTGGCAAAGCCAACCTCTTATATCCTCTAGAGGGGCCCGGGGGCTTGCTCTCCCGGAAAATTTTGAAATCTACGGCCTCAAATGAGGCATTCATTGGCCGAAATCTGTTTTTTAACCCTTAACAGGGGGGCGCGCGCCGGCTGCGCCCCCCTCTGGATCCGCCACTGTAAACAAGAGAGCTTCAGCCCAACGGTGGGCTGATATCTTTTCCATAAGTTTATCTCATTTTTACAATCTCATTAGCTATGTATTTTTTTAATTCTCTCGGTTGCTGGTTAAACGTTTTATGTGATTTTTCGCGGATGATATTTTTATCTTCTACGGTCATCGCTAAAAATGGCTCTTTATTTGCGAAGTTAAACCATTTGCCAAGTAATGCAATTCTTGTTCCACGGATATGTATATATTATGTTATAGAGACCAACTTTTAAAGTATCCTACAAATCTTTATGAAATTATTTTGCTGTGGTGGGGGATGACTGGAACACGGTGTGCGCAAAAATTCCATCGATATCGATTACGTTTTCGCAGATACATACATGCGAAACATGCCTGTTTTTCACCGCTACACTTCACCTTTGAAGCGGGAACCTTGGTGCAGTGGTTAAAGCTGCCTGCTTGGAAAGTCAGAGATCGCGGGTTCGAACACCACTCTGGCCTTCAAGTTTCAAAGAAATGAAATGAATCGGGCTTTAGGCCACCTTTGTGCACATATAGGCTAAACTGGGCCAGGAGAACCTCCTGAGGATGGTGAGATGATTGAGATGACACTGTCCTCCAGACACAGGATTCGAAATTCGAGCCCTGGCGGTCTGAGGCCGAGCACGCTACCTCTCGGTCACGGAGGCTCCCCACAATACTAACTTTCACACGTGGATGGGGAAGAAACAATTTTGTTTCTTTCAAACCGCCGAGACCGGGAACCGAACCCCGGACTCTGGCGTGAAAGGCAGCGGTGCTAACCACTACCCTAGGGCCCCCGCCCAGTTTCAAAGAAACAAAATGTTTTTCCCCGCTCACTCTTAAAGTTTCAATATTGTGGTGGGCCTCCGTGACTGAGCGTTATCGTGCTCGGACTCAGACCGCCAGGTGTCTGTAGGGTAGTGTCACCTCATTCATCTCACCATTCTTAAGAGGTTCTTCTGGTCCAGTTTAGCCTATATGTGCACAAAGTTGGCCTAAAACCCCATTCCTTTTATTTTATTTACTTCAACTTTGGCCATGATTGTGCAGAAAGCGACGTAAAGCACTATTCACAGCTACTTCATCTTTGAGCTATCTGGGGCTTGCAAAACATACGATGCCGCGGCGACATAGCTGGGGGCCACAGCATAACGTCACCTTGGACATGAAAGGGTGTATCTGCCACTTCACAAAGTGGCAGATACACTCTTTCATATCCAAGGTGACGATAAGCCTAATCACCTGGGATGCTAATAACAGACTCACCTCCCACCCCACCCACTTTACACAATCACTGCCCGGAAGCCACTGACACGTAAGGTTTAACTGCACATGCGCAGAAAGGCAGACGGGAAGCTTCCGGTTACATGTTCATAATAATGTCCTCACTTAGCCCTAATTACAGAGACAATGATTCTTATCCTCTTTTTTCATTCCCGGGTTTTTACAAAAATAGAAGAGCGCATTCTGTAATCACTTTTCTAACTGACTAAAAAAAGCAGGCAGGCAGGAAAGCAGTCAGGCAGGAAAGCAGGCAGGCAGGAAAGCAGGCAGGAAAGCAGGCAGACAAAAAAGCAGGCAGGCAGGCAGGCAGGCAGGCAGGCAGGCAGGCAGGCAGGCAGGCAGGCAGGCAGGCAGGCAGGCAGGCAGGCAGGCAGGCAGGCGGGCGGGCAGGCAGGCAGGCAGGCAGGCAGGCAGACGGGAAAGCAGGCAATTAGAAAAGCATGCAGATGTGAAAGCAGGCAGTTGGAAAAGCAGTCTGGCAGGAATTTAGGCAGACAGGAAAGCAGGCAGGCAAGAAATCAGGCAGGCAGAAAAACAAACAGACAGGAAAGGCAGTCAGGCATGCAGACAGGCAGGCAGGCAGGCAGGCGGGAAGGCAGGAAGGCAGGCAAACAGGCAGGCTGTCGGGCAGGCGGATAGTGAAGAAAGCAGGCCGGTAGGCAGGCAGGCAGTCAGGCTGGCGAGTAGATAGACAACTAGGCAGGCAGGCAGGCATGCAGCCAGGCAAACAGACAGAAAAGCAGGCAGGCAGGTAGGCAGACAGACAGGCCTACAGTACACGCATGCTAATAGATAGACAGGTGTGCCGTCATTGTAAAAACATTCTTCTATTTCAGAATAGTTGCATTGAAAAGATGAGGTATATTTAAAACTCTCTCATATAATCAGATCACGAATGTTTGTATTAATATCGTCTACTCTATAATTAACTCATTATTTGTCATTGTTATCCTATAAATGTATAAATAGAAAAAATGTGAAATATGATATACATGACATCACAGCATACACGAAACGGTAAGCTGCAAACCCTTACAACGCTGAAATATTATAAACTATGGAGACATGGTTTTAACAGTTTGAAATCACCATAAATGTCTTAATACATATGGTAAGGGTCTACCACAAATATTTTATTTCGTCTTTATACGTCAGAAAGTCTGAAAGATAGAGACTGAAAAAGATAATGTCGGTTCAACGTTAAAACAGGATTATCAAATATTGTATGTATTTGTTGCAATATAATTGTTTTAGATCCACACTAAAGTCTAATTTAATATCAACCTCTTTGAAACTACTTGAAAGAAAAACGACGAGCTAAGTATGGCTTCTTTAAAACAGAAATACAAATAAATCTGATGTAACGCCCAAACTTAGTTAAAACTTGTTTTAAGTACATTTTTTAAAAAAGGTTAATTTAAATTATTATAAATAATCTTCAAGCATACTAATATTAATCTCGTTTTCATCCTCTTGAAGTTGCTTCTCGCTACCGCGATCCACACCTTCCAGATAGTGAAATCTATTTGAAAGTGTGTCACGCTACCCCGATTGACAGCTTTAAGTGACTGAAAATATATGTGTTTCTAAAGTTTAATTCCAAATGTATATCAGTGTGCACAATTGAAGGCAAATTTTACTTTGCACAGCTAATTATGCAAGTGCTAATAAAACAGAGAATGCATGCTGCAGTCGACATCAGTGCTCTAGGAATAGGAGATTGAAAACAATAATATTGGTTCTTAGTGCTTGACCGTTACAAGGTTGAAGTATTTGTATACAAACCATGGAGAACAAAGGGTTATTTCAATTTGAAATCATCATCAATGTCTTAGTTGGCTCTTTCCGCTTCATTTTAATACATGGGTGGCCTCCATGCTAGCGACCTTGTAGTCCTAATGGAGTTCTCCCAAACCACCCTGTAAATGTTTTCACTCATCTTTCATTTACTTATTTTCATGGTTGAATAAACACTTCTTCTTCTTTTTTTTTCTTCTTCTTCTTCTTCTTCTTCTTCTTCTTCTTCTTCTTCTTCTTCTTCTTCTTCTTCTTCATCTTCTTCTTCTTCTTCTTCTTCTTCTTCATCTTCTTCTTCTTCTTCTATGTTATGGGTCTACGACAATTAGAAATATTTCAATTCCTTCAGCGCGGGGACCGTCTTTATACGTCAGAATCTGACGTCTACAGACGTCAGATTCTGACTTATAAAGACTGTCCCCGCGCTGTAAGGCGTCATATTCTGACGTATAAAGACGGTCCCCACGCTGTAAGGCGTCAGATTCTGACGTATAAAGACGGTCCCCGCGCTGTGAGGCGTC
>OZ024916.1:3774797-3892297 GCA_964017125.1 Flabesymbios commensalis
TTGTGAAACTTGTATATTAGAGAGGGGGCGAAACCAGAAAGCTCTGGTGTGACAGGCATTATGCGTAACCACTAGAGCACCTTTCCCCGCCAGATTAAGCAGTACTGCTCTGCGAAGGCATGCAGTAGACCATTAACTGCTCAATTTACCTGTTTACAAGTAAGCAGTAGACCATTAACCCTTTAACCGCCAGTGCCGCATATATCAAGTTTTTTATTTTTATTAGCACATTAAGTACCACCTAATAAACATGTTAAAGATAAAATGTGACATCAATCAGCAATATTTGAAAACATTTGACCTCCATTTTGTCAAATCTTTATAATTTTCACTCACCAGAAGTTGTGGATCGCGTCAGCGAGACACAACTTCTAGTGGGTGAAAATTCAGATTGAATAATTTGGCGGTTGAAGGGTTAACTGCTCACTTTACAAGTGACCAGTTTTTGATATTACATGGCAGAGAAATGAAATGAATCGGGCTTTAGGCCACCTTTGTGCACATATAGGCTAAAGTGGGCCAGGAGAACTTCCTGAGGATGGTGAGATGATTGAGATGACACTGTCCTCCAGACACAGGATTCGACATTCGAGCCCCGGCGGTCTGAGGCCGAGCACGCTACCCCTCGGTCACGGAGGCTCCCCACAATACTGACTTTCACACGTGGATGGGGAAGAAACATTTTTGTTTCTTTGAAACCGCCGAGGCCGGGAACCGAACCCCGAACTCTGGCGTGAAAGGCAGCGGTGCTAACCACTACCCTAGGGCCCCCGCCCTCACATGGCAGAGAAGAGGTGACATGGGCTATTGCTGGGATGTTAACCTCTTAACGCGGGGACCGAATTTAGATACATCAGAATCTGACGTCAATAAACGTCAGATTCTGACGCTTCAAGTCGATCCCCGCACTGAGAGGGTAAAATATTTCTAATGGTTGTATACCCACAACATTGGTATTCAAATAAAGCAGAAAGAGCTAACTAAGACATTCATGATGATTTCAAATTGAAAAAACCCTATGGTTTATATATAAATATTTCAGCCTTGTTAAAGTGAGAACGCACCCACTAAACTCATACATGTTCCTCTCCGTCTAGAAGGCACTTTGTCGGCGAGGAACATCGGGCCGCCATTGATCGGATGCGTGGTTGCTACAGAGGTCAGAGTACTGACAGGTCACTTGACTAGATGTGGATAACAACATGTCTAATGTCCCCCATTATCACTGTCACATCATGGAGGTGATTAAAATTAATGTACAACACAGATAATAAACCCGAGTGTAATTAAAATGGGAGCGCACCACAACCCACGCTAACTCCTACATGTCCCCTGCCAGCATGGAAGACACGGCTGATGCTGGGCTGATGTTAAAGTGTGGACAAAACTGTAGATTTATAGAATTAAATCTACTGTTTTACGAATAGAGTCAGCTTACGTCATGTGATTGATTTACGTCATGGGTTTTATTTTAAATATATTGTTAAGCAGTTAAATCAACAGATTTGAATCCACTAATTGTCATGCAGGCGGCGAAAGCTTAAAATACACAGAAGTTGGAACAGCGTTAACACAACTTCAAGTGAGTGAAAATTATTCAGATTTGACAAAATGGAGGTCAGCTCTTTTCAAATCTTGCTGGTTGATGTCACTTTTTATCTTTAACATATTAAAAATGTGGTGCTAATAAAAAATGAAAACCCGAATATATGCGGCACCGGCTGTTAAAGGGTTAAACAGTTAAATCAATAGATTTGGATCCAATAATTGTCATGCAGGCGGCGAAAGCATAAGATACACAGAAGTTGGAACAGCGTTAACTCTTTAACCGCCAAATTGTTCAATTGGCATTTCCACCCACTTGAAGTTGTGTCTCGCTGACGCGATCCACAACTTCAAGTGGGTGAAAATTATTCAGATTTGACATAATGGAGGTCAACAAAATTCAAATCTTGCTGATTAATGTCACTTTTTATCTTTAACAGGTTTAAAAGCTGATATGTAATGTGCCAATAAAAAATGTAAAAAAACGAATATAGACGGCACTGGCGGTTAGAGGGTTAATCCTTTACCTGTAAGGTTGTATTATTTATTTTCCACCTACTACCGCATTTATTTTTTAACACTTACAACACTGAAATATCTTTGTATAAACCATGGAAACGAAAGGGTTTTTCAATTTTAAATCATCATAAATATCTTAGTTAGTTTTTTCCACTTCATTTGAATACCTATGTTATGGGTGTACGACCATCATAGATATTGTTACGATTAAATGGCATTGGTCGACCCCATCAGCGCGGGGATTGATTTCAGGCGTCAATATGTGAATTCTATAGATAGCCTAGACGTCAGATTCTGACGTCTAAAGTCGGTCCCCGTACTGGAAAAAGTAAAAAATCATAATGGCCCTAGAACCATAACATAAGTATTCAAAGAAAGAGGTAAGTAAGACATTTATGATGTTTTCAAATTGAAATAAACGTTGGTGTCCACGGTTTATACAAAATTAAAATAAAATACACCGGTGACGTCAGTCTATTATTAAAACAGTAGATTCGGATCTACGAATCTACTACCGTAAACTATACTATACTATACTATACACACAATGCTGAGTTTTTAAAAAAAAACATGCTATGACTGGCAGACAATAACATGTCTCTGAAGACCTCTGCTAAGATCGCCTACCACATATAATAAAAATAACAATAATAATTAGTGACATACATTAAATTATGATATTACTACTTAAGTATCTATCCCTGAATAGTAAGCCGTAAGCCGGGGCTATTTTCCCACCCCCTTAGATAATTGATCAAATCCTCTGGTTTTCAATAAATACTATAAATGGTCAATACCATACATAATAAATATCATAAATAGTATTTATTGAAAACCAGAGGATTTTATCAATTATCTAAGGGGGTGGCAAAATAGCCCCGGCTTACGGCTTACTATTCAGGGATAGATACTTAAGTAGTAATATCATAATTTAATGTATGTCACTAATTATTACTGTTATTTTTATTATATGTGGTAGGCGATCTTAGCAGAGGTCTTCAGCGACTTGTTATTGTCTGCCAGTCATAGCATGGTTTTTTTTTAAACTCAGCATTGTTTGTATATATATTTGCTCGCAAACATTTTCTGTAATTCATGCTGTACAACACCATAGTCATGACAAATCGAAATAAATAAAATTGATAAAAATAAATAAAAAAATAAAATTACTATTTTAGGTCGGACACAATAGACAGGTTTCACCAATGCAATGCATAACTGCATGGCTAATGTTTCACTTTTTACCATGCTGACTATAAATTGTTTCTAAATTTTGTCTATATCAAATCTCGAGATGTACCTGTTTCGTGTATTTTAAGTCGAAGAAAGAACTCAATTACAATAGATTCGTAGATCCAAATATACTCGGCGCCGCGCGCCTCGTACATTCGGATCTACGAATCTATCGAATTTCGTTCTTTCTCCTTGACATATTTCAGCGCTGTAATGGCTAAGGTTGTGTCTGCTAGAATCTGAGCCTTGTACGGCCTACATTTTTTTATCTACCAGTCTATCGAATTGCCTTCTCTGTCAATGACAGAGACTCATTTTCATGGCCAATTATATAGAGTGATACAGGCCGAGCCGAAGGCGAGTGCCTGTATCGGCGACAAGTACCGATCTGAGCCTTTATCGACCAAAAAGCAGTGCCATATGCATTTTATCGTACGACCACCCACATGTTTAACTGATAATTAAAATATTCAGACTACAATGCGTCAGTATAACGTAAATAATTCGCAACCGGAGCACAAGTTTTGGTCGATACAGGAAGTTATCAGCACAAGTCTCGTGGTCGATAACACCTGTGGGAGTACGATAAACAGACAGTATAGTATGTGACCTTACTGTTAATAGCCGGGAAAAACTCATGTGATGTGGAGATCGGGAAAATCTTACCCAATAAAAACCCCGAGTCTATGTGGATCTGCCGGATTTTATGACGGGAATGAAAGGTAAATGGTCCCAGAGAGACTGTCCCCAAAAAACACGAGACGATGATCCAATGATGGTGCTGTGTTGAGCCATAGCCCTGAATACAAGGCTATTTCGCCCCCGGCGGAATAGCCTTGTATTCAGGGCTAGTTGAGCCAGCGTCGCAGACGATGGGCCAACGCTATGCCAACATTGAGCCAACATCGTGTTTGATGTCAAGTATAAAGACATCAGCTGACTTTACATTTTACTTCCATGTCTCTGGGGTGAGCTCATATTCGTTTGATTTTAGACGAAACATTTGCAAATCACAATGTTTAACCCTTTCAAGCCTGAATTTACCATTGTCATCTTCATCCACTACAAGCCGCGAATTGCTGCCGCAATTCTCGACTTGTAGTGGATGAAGATGATTTGATGTGGTTTAAAAATTAAAGAAAATTTCCATGTATTGGTAAACCAGTTCCATGGATATTTTCATTCTAAAACCCCTAGTTGTAGGGAAATCAGTTGTAGAGAAATCCAGTCTGGTTTCAGTTATGTTAATGATGGTTTAATGCATCGTGAGGGCTTAAAGGGTTAAACACTCATTTATTTTACAATAACTGCGATTTAACCTGCAAAAAAACAGATGAAAAACGACTGTTGTCCTTATTAGAGCTTATATGGTATGAATACACCTGTAATGCCTCTTGTTAAAGCAATAAATGATACAGTTACATGCATGCGGCGATTCCCCAGTATACAGGCAAATACTAAAAGACAGATTTACAAACGCATACGTTAACCATGATGAAACAGCACAGGGCAGGGCAGTAACCAGAACTTACTGTAAGTGCGGCAAACTTTAAATCATATTAAAATACACCGGTGAAGTTTAATAGTCTATTGTTAAAACAGTAAATTCTACGAATCTACTGTTATTTTAGGTCGGACACAATATACAGGTTTCACCATGCCACTCAATAATTGCATGAAAAATGTCTCATTTTTACCATGATAACTATAAATTGTTTTCGAAATTGCATCTATATCAATTCTTGAGATGTACCTATTTTGTGTATTTTAAGTCGATGAAAGAACTCAATTACAATAGATTCGTATATGTGGATATACTCGGCGCTGCGCGCCTCGTACATTCACATATACGAATCTATCGAATTTTGTTTAGATTCTCCGCGAGAAATGTGAAATTCAAACCCTTTTCTTGTAATCTGACTATAAGCCTATGTAGCAAAGAAATATACTATTATAGGCCTATCGTTTTGCACCATATTTATCCATTGACTTTTTATGATAGTATAGGTGCTATGAGGTCCAGTAGGCCAATATGATTTAATATTTTCGGAGTTTACAGTTGATAATACATTTTAAATTGTGTTCTTCTCTTAACGTCAACATTTTATTAATTCGAAAAAGCTGAAAAGAAACATTCACATTATTATTTATATATAGAATCATGACTTGATCGTTTAGGGTCACACTTAGACCTACATTCATTTCTATATTGGGCGTATTCTTAAACTGTAAGTAAAGGTATCTCTACTGCAGTAAGCAATCCTTTACTAACTTATTAAATAACGCTAAAACTGAAAGAGATATAACACGATATCAGTCGCGATTCGTACAAACCCAAAATAAAATAATGTCGAGGAGAATTTACGGAATTCCATGGATTCGTAGATCTGAATGTACGAGGCGCGCAGCGGCGAGTATATTCAGATCTACGAATCTATCGTGATTGAGATTTTTTTTCGACTTAAAATACACAAAATGCGTACATGTGCTCCAAGAATTGCTAGATAAAATAGTCAGTAAGGTTAAAACATTAGTCATGTAGTGTCATGGTAAAACCTGCATAATAATCACTGTGCCCGCCCAGGCTAGTATGAAAAATAACAGTAGATTCGTAGATCCGTATCTACTGATTTAACAATAGACTGTCATCACCGGTGTATTTTAAGTAGATAGAAATCAAATAAATTTAATATGGAATTAATTAAATGAAAAACATACAGTCAACATAACTGATCATGCAAGGTATTTTTCATTGGGACCGAAATTAATTGGAAAAAGCAAAAATGGCATTTTGTCTGCCATTATGAATACAGATATGTATACACATATATATAATGTATCTTCCTTTGTATCTTTTAATGTTTTTAGTGTGTTTTTTAGAAATATATAGGGGTTTAGATTTATCAATTTAATTATCAATTTAAATCTCAGAATGCTTTCTTTCAATAATAGTAGCATACATTATTTGTTTATGACAACCAGAGCAATCTATAACAATATATTAAATAAATCCATATTACAATTTTTTGATAAGTTTTGACACTGTTCTTAAATACTGGTAGGCTGTAACTCATAATGCAGGTCTAAATTTTGGAGATTATATGACATTATTTGGTCATTGAAACTTTTGTGTAGTAGAATTATGCCACTTGAACCAAGATAAATTTTTATTCAGTGGACGTTTTTTTTATATTTGTGCTCCAATTTTGCCATAATTAGCCACAAATGTATGAGGCGCGAAGCGCTGAGTATATTCGGATTTACGAATCTATTGTAATTGAGTTCTTTCTTCGACTTCAAATACACAGAACATGTGCAGATGTTCCAAGATTTGGTAATAGAAGACCTTACTTTCATTGTCACTATGGCTAAATCATGAAGTATTAGACATTCGCTTCCATGGATAAGCCCGTATTTTGTGCCTGACCTGACCAGTACAAAATAACAGGAGATTCGTAGATCCGAATCTACTGCTTTAACAATAGACTGACGTCTCGGGTGTATTTTAAAGGTGATCTATCACCCCTTATATGGTATGAATATTTATGTCATTATATGGGGTGATTGGCTATCGTGTGATCCTCTCAGAGGGTCACATGATAGCCAATCACCCCATATATGGGGCAATTAGCTAGCATGTGACCCCCGGAGGGTCACATGATAGCCAATCACCCCATATAAGGAAACACTTCTACACCATCTTGTGGCAGCATTGATTTATTTGTCACAAATTTATTCATACTTTATTAGGGGTGATAGATCACCTTTAAGCTAGCCTATAATTTTAAAACAACCACATGTCTAAAAGACAAAAACTTTGTGGGCAAACTTTGATATGGCTGCGGCCAGGTATCAGCCTAGCTGCGGCCTGGTATCAGCCTAGCTGCGGCCTGGTATCAGCCAAGCTGCGGTCTGGTATCAGCCTAGCTGCGGTCTGGTATCAGCCTAGCTGCGGCCTGGTATCAGCCTAGCTGCGGCCTGGTATCAGCCTAGCTGCGGCTTGGTATCAGCCTAGCTGCGGCCTGGTATCAGCCTAGCTGCGGCCTGGTATCAGCCTAGCTGCGGCCTGGTATCAGCCTAGCTGCGGCCTGGTATCAGCCTAGCTGCGGTCTGGTATTAGCCTAGCTGCGGCCTGGTATCAGCCTAGCTGCGGCCTGGTATCAGCCTAGCTGCGGCCAGGTATCAGCCTAGCTGCGGCCTGGTATCAGCCTAGCTGCGGCCTGGTATCAGCCTAGCTGCGGCCTGGTATCAGCCTAGCTGCGGTCTGGTATTAGCCTAGCTGCGGCCTGGTATCAGCCTAGCTGCGGCCTGGTATCAGCCTAGCTGCGGCCTGGTATCAGCCTAGCTGCGGCCTGGTATCAGCCTAGCTGCGGCCTGGTATCAGCCTAGCTGCGGCCTGGTATTAGCCTAGCTGCGGCCTGGTATCAGCCTAGCTGCGGCCTGGTATCAGCCTAGCTGCGGCCTGGTATCAGCCTAGCTGCGGCCTGGTATCAGCCTAGCTGCGGCCTGGTATCAGCCTAGCTGCGGCCTGGTATCAGCCTAGCTGCGGCCTGGTATCAGCCTAGCTGCGGCCTGGTATCAGCCTAGCTGCGGCCTGGTATCAGCCTAGCTGCGGCCTGGTATTAGCCTAGCTGCGGCCTGGTATCAGCCTAGCTGCGGCCTGGTATCAGCCTAGCTGCGGCCTGGTATCAGCCTAGCTGCGGCCTGGTATCAGCCTAGCTGCGGCCTGGTATCAGCCTAGCTGCGGCCTGGTATCAGCCTAGCTGCGGCCTGGTATCAGCCTAGCTGCGGCCTGGTATCAGCCTAGCTGTGGTCTGGTATCAGCCTAGCTGCGGCCTGGTATCAGCCTAGCTGCAGCCTTGTATTAGCCTAGCTGCGGCCTGGTATCAGCCTAGCTGCGGCCTGGTATTAGCCTAGCTGCGGCCTGGTATCAGCCTAGCTGCGGCCTGGTATCAGCCTAGCTGCGGCCTGGTATCAGCCTAGCTGCGGCCTGGTATCAGCCTAGCTGCGGTCTGGTATCAGCCTAGCTGCGGCCTGGTATCAGCCTAGCTGCGGCCTGGTATCAGCCTAGCTGCGGCCTGGTATCAGCCTAGCTGCGGTCTGGTATCAGCCTAGCTGCGGTCTGGTATCAGCCTAGCTGCGGCCTGGTATTAGCCTAGCTGCGGCTTGGTATCAGCCTAGCTGCGGCCTGGTATCAGCCTAGCTGCGGCCTGGTATCAGCCTAGCTGCGGCCTGGTATCAGCCTAGCTGCGGCCTGGTATCAGCCTAGCTGCGGCCTGGTATCAGTCTAGCTGCGGCCTGGTATCAGCCTAGCTGCGGCCTGGTATCAGTCTAGCTGCGGTCTGGTATCAGCCTAGCTGCGGCCTGGTATCAGCCTAGCTGCGGTCTGGTATCAGCCTAGCTGCGGCCTGGTATCAGCCTAGCTGCGGTCTGGTATCAGCCTAGCTGCGGTCTGGTATCAGCCTAGCTGCGGCCTGGTATCAGCCTAGCTGCGGCCTGGTATCAGTCTAGCTGCGGTCTGGTATCAGCCTAGCTGCGGCCTGGTATCAGTCTAGCTGCGGTCTGGTATCAGCCTAGCTGCGGCCTGGTATCAGCCTAGCTGCGGCCTGGTATCAGCCTAGCTGCGGCCTGGTATCAGCCTAGCTGCGGCCTGGTATCAGCCTAGCTGCGGCCTAGATGCGGCCTGGTATCAGCCTAGCTGCGGCCTGGTATCAGCCTAGCTGCGGCCTAGATGCGGCCTGGTATCAGCCTAGCTGCGGCCTGGTATCAGCCTAGCTGCGGCCTGGTATCAACCTAGCTGCGGCCTGGTATCAGCCTAGCTGCGGTCTGGTATCAGCCTGGCTGCGGCCTGGTATCAACCTAGCTGCGGCCTGGTATCAGCCTGGCTGCGGCCTGGTATCAGCCTAGCTGCGGCCTGGTATCAGCCTAGCTGCGGCCTGGTATCAGCCTAGCTGCGGTCTGGTATCAGCCTAGCTGCGGCTTGGTATCAGCCTAGCTGCGGCCTGGTATCAGCCTAGCTGCGGCCTGGTATCAGCCTAGCTGCGGCCTGGTATAAGCTGCGGCCTGGTATCAGCCTGGCTGCGGCCTGGTATCAGCCTAGCTGCGGCCTGGTATCAGCCTAGCTGCGGCCTAGCTGCGGCCTGGTATCAGCCTAGCTGCGGCCTGGTATCAGCCTAGCTGCGGCCTGGTATAAGCTGCGGCCTGGTATCAGCCTAGCTGCGGCCTGGTATTAGCCTAGCTGCGGCCTGGTATCAGCCTAGCTGAGGCCTGGTATCAGCCTAGCTGCGGTCTGGTATCAGCCTGGCTGCGGTCTGGTATCAGCCTGGCTGCGGTCTGGTATCAGCCTAGCTGCGGCCTGGTATCAGCCTAGCTGCGGTCTGGTATCAGCCTAGCTGCGGTCTGGTATCAGCCTAGCTGCGGCCTGGTATCAGCCTAGCTGCGGTCTGGTATCAGCCTAGCTGCGGCCTGGTATCAGCCTAGCTGCGGCCTGGTATCAGCCTAGCTGCGGTCTGGTATCAGCCTAGCTGCGGTCTGGTATCAGCCTAGCTGCGGTCTGGTATCAGCCTAGCTGCGGTCTGGTATCAGCCTAGCTGCGGTCTGGTATCAGCCTAGCTGCGGTCTGGTATCAGCCTAGCTGCGGCTTGGTATCAGTCTAGCTGCGGCCTGGTATCAGCCTAGCTGCGGCCTGGTATCAGCCTAGCTGCGGCCTGGTATCAGCCTAGCTGCGGCCTGGTATCAACCTAGCTGCGGCCTGGTATTAGCCTAGCTGCGGCCTGGTATCAGCCTAGCTGCGGCCTGGTATCAGCCTAGCTGCGGCCTGGTATCAGCCTAGCTGCGGCCTGGTATCAACCTAGCTGCGGCCTGGTATCAGCCTAGCTGCGGCCTGGTATCAGCCTAGCTGCGGCCTGGTATCAACCTAGCTGCGGCCTGGTATCAGCCTAGCTGCGGTCTGGTATCAGCCTGGCTGCGGCCTGGTATCAGCCTAGCTGCGGCCTGGTATCAGCCTAGCTGCGGCCTGGTATCAGCCTAGCTGCGGCCTGGTATCAGCCTGGCTGCGGCCTGGTATCAGCCTAGCTGCGGCCTGGTATCAGCCTAGCTGCGGCCTGGTATCAGCCTAGCTGCGGCCTGGTATAAGCTGCGGCCTGGTATCAGCCTGGCTGCGGCCTGGTATCAGCCTAGCTGCGGCCTGGTATCAGCCTGGCTGCGGTCTGGTATCAGCCTAGCTGCGGCCTGGTATCAGCCTAGCTGCGGCCTGGTATAAGCTGCGGCCTGGTATCAGCCTAGCTGCGGCCTGGTATCAGCCTAGCTGCGGCCTGGTATCAGCCTAGCTGAGGCCTGGTATCAGCCTAGCTGCGGTCTGGTATCAGCCTGGCTGCGGTCTGGTATCAGCCTGGCTGCGGTCTGGTATCAGCCTGGCTGCGGTCTGGTATCAGCCTAGCTGCGGTCTGGTATCAGCCTAGCTGCGGTCTGGTATCAGCCTAGCTGCGGTCTGGTATCAGCCTAGCTGCGGTCTGGTATCAGCCTAGCTGCGGTCTGGTATCAGCCTAGCTGCGGTCTGGTATCAGCTTAGCTGCGGTCTGGTATCAGCCTAGCCGCACCTGGTATCAGCCTAGCTGCGGTCTGGTATCAGCCTAGCTGCGGTCTGGTATCAGCCTAGCTGCGGCCTGGTATCAGTCTAGCCGCACCTGGTATCAGCCTAGCTGCGGTCTGGTATCAGCTTAGCTGCGGTCTGGTATCAGCCTAGCCGCACCTGGTATCAGCCTAGCTGCGGTCTGGTATCAGCCTAGCTGCGGTCTGGTATCAGCCTAGCTGCGGCCTGGTATCAGCCTAGCTGCGGCCTGGTATTAGCCTAGCTGCGGTCTGGTATCAGCCTAGCTGCGGTCTGGTATCAGCCTAGCTGCGGTCTGGTATCAGCCTAGCCGCACCTGGTATCAGCCTAGCTGCGGCCTGGTATCAGTCTATGGCAAAAGCAGCTTGCTAATAGGGATCAATACACCTAATTGGTTCACAGTGGCTACGAAATAGACTCCCAACGTCTCAATTAGCAAGATTAACAGCATGCTGAAAACAGAAAAGCTATCAAATCATGGGCCGATTCTGTCTATTTTTAGACATTCAGACATGACGTCTTAAAACACTGCCATTAACCCAGTAAATGCAAAATATTTGTATAACATTAATACAACTTCGGTCCAACGTCAAAGACGTTGGGCCGACGTTGTATAAATGTTATGCAAATGGTTTCTGTTTTCTGGGAATCCTTTACCTCTTACAACGCTGAATTTATTTTGTGTAAATTGTTTACCTAAAGGGTTTATTTCATTTTAAAATCATCAGAAATGTCTTAGTTAGCTCTTTCCGCTTCAGTTGAATACCTATATGTTATGGGTGTACGGTCATCAGAAATATTTTTACTCTTACAGTGCGGGAGTAAAAGCGCTCACGATGCATTAAAGCTGCATTTTAAATTTCTGAAAACAGACTTAATTTCCCACAACTAAGGGTTTTAGAATAAAAATATCCAAGAAACTGGTTTACCAATACATGGCAATTTTGTTTAATTTTCACCCACTTCAAGTCACCTTCGTCGACTACAAGTCGAGAATTACGACAGCAATTCGCGGCTTGTAGTGGATGAAGATGACAATGGTAAAGTCAGGGTTGAAAGGGTTAATCTGCTTTACCAGCAGTTATATCACAGTTATTGGGAGTGAAATGAGTGTTTAAACATTAAGATTTGGAACTGTTTGGTCTGAAATTGAACAGCATATGGGTCACTTTTAAGCTACGGCCCCACCAAACGCCGCGTTGCGCCGCGCTGCGCCGTGTCGCGCTGCGCGGCGCCGAAAAAAGTCAGTATGTGCGGCCCCACCGAACGCCGCGCCGCGCGTTAAAAAAAGATAAACTTTACTGTTTATCATACCAGGGGCTACACGAAATGAAAGCTGGGAAAAGTTTTTTAACGCGCGGCGCGGTGTTCGGTGGTGCCGCACCCTTACTCACTTCAAGTCGTGGGTCGCGGCAGCGAGATACAATTTCAAATGGGTAAAAATTTACACAGCAGGTGAAGGGCTAACCCTTTGGAGGGAATGTCTCATTTTCCTGCAGGTCTGATTTGCATTGTCGCCATTAGGAGTGTCAGCCACAACACTAGATGAGTCAGTATTGCGGACTTAGCTATCAGCATGTCCCTGTTGTTCTATCTGTTGGCAGTGTTGCTCTAGCTACCAGAACGTCATTTTTGTTCTGGCTGCTGGCAGTGTTGCCCTGGCTATCAGGACGTCACCGTTGTCATAGCTGTTAGCAGTGTTGCTCTAGCCACCAGAACGTCATTTTTGTTCTGGCTGCTGGCAGTGTTGCCCTGGCTATCAGGACGTCACCGTTGTTCTAGCTGTTAGCAGTGCTGCTCTAGCTATCAGAACGTCAATCTTTTTCTGGCTGCTGGCAGTGTTTCCCTTGCTATCAGGACGTCACCGTTGTCATAGCTGCTAGAAGTGCTGCTCTAGCTATCAGAACGTCAATCTTTTTCTGGCTGTTGGCAGTGTTTCCCTGGCTATCAGGACGTCACCGTTGTCATAGCTGTTAGCAGTGCTGCTCTAGCTATCAGAACGTCAATCTTGCTCTGGCTGCTGGCAGTGTTGCCCTGGCTATCAGGACGTCACTGTTGTCATAGCTGTTAGCAGTGCTGCTTTAGCTATCAGAACGTCAATCTTGTTCTAGTGGTTTCCAGTTTTGTCCTGGTAGGTATATTCAGCCACTGTAGTAGTCAGAGTCCCTAGCTTCCAAAGTGTCAGTAATACCGCTCTAGTAGGCTGAGGGTCCCTGCTGTTCTAGCTGTTTCCATCAGAATGTCAGTATCGCTCCAACATGCAAAGCGTCCCTGTTGTTCTAGCTGTTGCCATGTTGCCATGCTCCTGGGCTGCAGCCAATCCGCCAATACAGCTCTGCTAAGATAAAAGGCCGTATCTGCTCACTTGAAAAGTGAGCAGATACGGCCTTTTGTCTTTGCACGGCACGCTGACAGACTGAAGTGTGTGGATCCGGCTACTCTCCTGCCGCCAGGGGGAGGGGTGGGCTGTCACGTGACGGGGGAGTGGCCAGTAGGTGTCGCCCGCGCCTATATAGCTGACACGGGACTCACCATGGGCCCTGTTAACTTCCTGTTCCTGAGAGATCCGCCATTTCTGGACTCGTCACGCACAGCGCCACTCATAGTCCTAGCAGATCACAGGCGAACTACACTGATACCTTAACACGCGGCGACATCACAGAAACACAGTGACGTCATACAAGTAAGGCATTCTCAACGCATATTATTTTCACAAAAAAAATTGTACATTTTGCTTCTCGTGAATCGTTTTACTATGTTAAATTTTGCTGGGTCCATGTTGAAACCTTGGGCCGGTTTCACCAACTTTACGTGGACTTAAAGCAGTACACTTTAATCAGTCTTAAGCTAGCAGATTGCTTGAGATGTGATCACGTGTTGTTAGTGCAGACACCATTTAGACTTAAGTCGGGTTGTTGAAACCGGGGCCTGTGGCCCGATGTTCACGAAATGACTTAAGTCAAAATTATGTCTTAACTATCAACACATGATGAAGTTTGAAACAATCGCTGAGCTGAGACTGAGACAGGGTGAAACCGGGGCTGACCTACTTTTTATCAACCGACTCAGGTCAAGATCTTGGGTGTGCCATCTAACACAGTGCTGCTCAAGCAAACGCAATACGATGACCCAGTGCTGACTCAATGTTGGCCCACCGTTGACGTGAATCGTTTTACTAATCTTATGACTGCTTCAATTTGCGTGGTATGGAAACCTGTCGGGTCCATGGGCAAGATACTTCACCATCACGTCCTTCATATTACTCAGGTGTGAATGCTCACCTGGGAGGACAGGAATGGCAATGTGCATGATGAGAGCACTGCCACTAGCTTTGTAACCATGGTAACAGGTGCAGGATCTGTGAGCTTCCCGGGAGTTGAAATGACACTATAATGAAGAGACCAAAGAGTAAAATCGGACAATAAACTATTCACGTCTACCAAGAGGAGGCGGTGAGAGGTAGTTTCATTTTTATTTCAATCGACGCCCACCATAATTAGCCGAAACGTCAAACTAATTAAAGTGATATGTAAATGAGTGTCACTTAGGAAAGCGACCCTTACCAAAGTGAATTTTTTTTTTCGCAGGGAACGATTTAAAATCGGTCATCATGGGATTATTTCCTGCAGTTGTTTCTGTAACTATTATATATTTCATTTTAAATGATAAAAAAATGAGTGACATTTATTAGCGTAAAATCACTGCAAAAACTAATCGCTCGCCCAATGTTGATTCAATGTCGGCCCACCATCTACGACGCTGGACCAGCATTAATGAAGCATTGAATTCACGTCGTGGTTTTGTTGGGCTTCTTGGCGGGTTCACTCATCCAATAGCGAGGCCTCCGTGGTGTGTACTCGATCTCCACCATGTACTATCTGCCGACGCCGGATACCTATTTATGTCAGTGTCAAGACTGGGATTTTATTGTTATTTTATCTTATTGAGTTAGGCCCTTTATCACTGTACTGAAAAGGGACAATTCTGCTGACAATGGCGTATGTTTACCTGTCCCAGTCGACGATGCATGCCGATCTATGTCAAGATAAACTTTTATTATTATTTCAACAATGAATTAATGTTTTCTAACAACTGTATCAACAGCGTAGAAAGGGGGCAATTCCTCCAATGAAGACGTACACCTACCCCTCGCGTAGAAGAATGGCTCCCATAATTATAACCTTCTCGTATTTATATATTGCAGCATTGAAGGCTGATATGGGAAACTTTACTTTAAATCGGCTCCTAAACTAACAGTTTTGAAGTGGCATAGGAAAAATCATCGTATATTAGACCCGAGTGCATTAAGCCGTTAATTACAACCGAATGAATAATATAAGGACGTCTTTTACTCACTTCATAAGAAGTCAGTATTGTGGGGAGCCTCCGTGACCGAGAGGTAGCGTGCTCGGCCTCAGACCGCAAGGGCTCAAATTTGGAATCCTGTGTCTGGAGGACAGTGTCATCTCAATCATTTCACCATCCTCAGGAGGTTCTCCTGGCCCAGTTTAGCCTATATGTGCACAAAGGTGGCCTAAAGCCCGATTCATTTCATTTTTTCATTTCACTTGATAAGAAAGGAATGAAAGAATGATATCTTATATAGCGCATGGATACAGCCGCAGCTTAGCAAGGCCTGTTATCATTCAAATTCCAGCTCAGTCTCCTGAGAGACATACAGCTGAGCTGCCATTCAGGCGAATCAAGTTACTTTTCATTCCAAGCAAATTCGCCTTATGTGCCAAGTACTCACACATTGTGGATTTTCTGGGGTCTGGCCGGATGGAAACGGCGCCTATGTCCATTGAGGTTCTCTTACGTACAATTCTATGTGAGTCAGACGAGCCATCTGATTAACGTGGTTCTCTGAGCCCCACGACACACGCATGTCCTAGTGTATACAGCACCTGGTAGTCCCAGGCGGTCACTCATCCAATTATAGACCAGGCCCGGCGTTGCTCAACTTCAGTGATCGAGCCAACACCGAGGAGCTAACGCCGTATTCCGTATGAAATGCAAACGATATTGTGTGCGATATAAGAAACCATGGTTTTCCTATCCCAGGTTTGAGCCTTTAGGTGATTTATTAATTGGACATATGCTGTATTTTTCAATATCGCACGAAAAATGCCAACGTTTGTATTTTTTCACACGGCCAAGTCACACATGACATAGCTGCCATGCATTATACCTCAAACGAAACCAGAAGTGTGATATATAGATTGATAACGATATACGTGTCACAGTAGAAAACCAGTGTGCTGAGTGAGAAGAGTCCCGATTTCGGGCTTCCGTCTGTCGCGACATTGTCATGACGTGCCGAAAGCAAGGTGAAGCAATATTGTCTAACTCAATAAACACACAAAGCAGTGTATATTACCTGACTACATACATCTATAAAGTAATTAATCCTTTAGACGTGAGTGCATAACTAATGCAGCGTCACTTGGCATAACCAAAACTATAGTTCTTTATCCCTTAAAGGCGATCTATCACCCCTTATATAGTATGAGTAATTTTGTGACAAATAAATCAAAGTTGCCACAAGATGGGGCACAAGTGTTCCCTTATATAGGGTGATTGGCTATCATGTGGCCCTCTGAGAGGGTCACATGATAGCCAATCACCCCAGATAAGGTCATAATTAAAATACCATATAAGGGGTGATAGATCACCTTTAAGATGCTGAAATAAGGATGTATAAGCCCTAAGACACTAGTGTTATTTTTAAATTAAAATCATCATAAATGTCGCTACGGCCATAAAAAATATCTCATTCTTTCAGCGCGGAAATCAATTTTAGACGTCAGAATATGACGTCTATTATCGATTCCAGCGCTGCAAGGGCTCTTAAAAATAGACATCACTAAGAACATCGCCAGGCATGATTATTCACCTTGATAACTTTTTGACATATTTTTTAAATATTCTAGTCGTTTGCGATCAGTAGTCTATACACCAATCAGCGACGTCGTAATATCTGGGTGAATCACCCAAAAGACAGCGGCCCTGGGCGATAAACGGTGTATTGAGCTGAGTGACTTCCTGTGCCCATCGTTTCCTTTTACAGGTAACTGAGACGAAAGGAAAATAGAGCTATCATTTTAATTTCTGGTTATTTTTACAGCGTGCACTTGTAAGTTTCTTCGCGAGAAAACTCCAGTGCCTCGATAACAGTGACATCTGATTCATCTAGCCTTCTTTAACCCTTTGAGTCCTCACGAAGCATTAAAACAGTATTTTACATCCCTGAAAACACACTTGATTTTCCTACAACTAGGGGTTTTAGAATGAAAATTTTCATGAAACTGGTTTACTTATACATGGTAATTTTCTTCCCCCCCCCCCCCCACAATCATTTTCATCTTCGCGACTTGTAGTGGATGAAGATGAGAATGGTAAACTCAGACTTGAAAGAGTTAAGAGTTTCTCTTGTTTTCAATAAATTGTCATTTCAACAGCGTAATGTCGAGCGCAATATTCATTATAGGCAGCACAAAAAAGGAATAAGGCGACATGATATTTCGCCTCTGCCTGGACATGAAGACGAAATATCATGCCTGAGAAAGTTTCCAGGAAAAACTATCGAGCCAGTGTTGGCATAAATGCTGGTCCAGCTGTTGCAGACGGTGGGCCAACAATATATCAACTTTAGTTCAAAGTTCTCTGTTTGATGGTGGACCGAACTTTAACGATATATAATACTGTATTATTTTTGTTCTTTAGTAGCTCTATAATAAAAATAATTTTCTTAAGATTCTTGAATTCGCGAATTTGTCCTCGTCGCCTAATTCGGGAAAAAATAAAACCTCGCGAACATTACCAGATCTACAGTATTATACTATATATATACTATTTTTCTTAATTTAACTATTAGTATTGGCTTCTCATGACAAGCGTGTACTCCTCGTGATTAGCGTGGGCTCCTCATGATTAAAGTGGGCCACTTATGATTAGCGTGGGCTCCTCATAACACATATTATGTACATGGTACTTGCCAGAGAATCGAGTACTAACTAGTATCATGATTATATCAGCTGCACAAACAATATGTTTCTCCAGATCTAGCTGTTATGTTAGCTGGACAAACATTATGTTTGCCGACTTTCAGATTACACACTCTAATTGGTGTTGGCCACTGTGGCTATAAGTATCACTCTTGACCTCACCAGCGGCTGAAACCAGGGTTCTGGGCTGATATTCTCAAGGCGCCTGACCTAAATCTTCACCATGCGATTGGTCGATAGTGACACATAAATCGCTCCCTTAGATATGAAAGGGTGTATCTGCCACTTTGTAAAGTGGCAGATACACCCTTTCATATCCAAGGGGACGATATAAGTGTCATCTGATTTATTTTTAATAAGATTATTTGAATTGAAAATAAAATATCACTATTTCTCTTAACCCTTTCCCGCCAATAGTAGTTTTTTATTAGCCGATCAAATCACTGTTATTTGGATAAAATGAGCGTTTAAAGACCAAAATTTCGAAATGTTTGGTCTCAAAATAAGCAAATGTGACTAATTTTGGCCCATGCAAAGTTGTGGATCGCGGTAGCGAGACACAACTTTACATGGGTGAAAAATAAAATTTATATTGAAGCGCTTTAAGATTTATTATCAGTGTAAATCAGTTTTAATCCTGTTAATTTGATAAAAATATTGTTTTGCATTTTTTCAATGTGAGGTGGGAGTCTCGGCAGCTATTCACAGCTCAGTCATAATAAAAATATGCCGAAATGTCCATTAAAGTAAATGCAAACGTTGTCGAGTCAATAAGACACAAAAATCGTCAAGTTTCTGGCTGTGGAATCTGCCAAAACACATCAGGCAACTATAGTACATTTTGTACAGGATATTCATGAAACCCGAGGAGCTCTGCATTCTCAGCTGTGGAAAAGGCCGAGGCAGAAGGCCAAGGCTTTTTCCACAGCTATGAATGCAGAGCTAGAGTGTTTTAACTGACTTAAAACACATCTGACCATAATGATGATCCCTCATAATCAACAGCTCGTTCACACCTGATTGATTATAGCACCATGGGAGTAGGCCCACCATGATAATTGATCTGATCAACAGTAACTTTCCATCCCGGCTTAGAATGTAGTGGTCGGACAAAGAAAATAATGTAGTGGTGGATCATAATCCCTCATAATCCCTCATAATCCCTCATGATCCCTCATAATCAACAGGTCGTTCATACCTGACTGATTATAGCACCATAGGAGTAGGCCCACCATGATAATTGCTCTGATCAACAATAACTCTCCATTCCCGGCTTAGAAAGTAGTGGTCGGACAAAGAAAATAATGCAGTGGTGTGTTTTATTAATAAGATATCGTCGCTAGAGAGTGCAGGAAGTGTAGTAATCTAAATTTGAATGACTAAATAAATGAATGACTAAATAAATGAATGAATGAATGAATGAATGAATGAATGAATGAAGGAATGAATGAATGAATAAATGAATAAATGAATAAAAGAGTAAATGAATGAATGAATGAATGAATGAATGAATGAATGAATGAATGAATGAATGAATGAATGAATGAATGAATAAATAAATAAATAAATAAATAAATAAATAAATAAATAAATAAATGAATGAATGAATGAATGAATGAATGAATGAATGAATGAATGAATGAATGAATGAATGAATGAATGAATGAATAAATGAATGAATGAATGAATGAATGAATGAATGAATGAATAAATGAATGAATGAATGAATGAATGAATAAGTGAATAAGTTAATAAGTGAATGAATAAATAAATAAATAAATAATTGAAAGAATGAATGAATGAATAAATGAATGAATAAATGAATGAATGAATGAATGAATGAATGAATGAATGAATGAATGAATGAATGAATAAATGAATGAATGAGTATTGAATAAATGAATGAATCGATCTCCATTAGACCATTTCCTGTTCACGTACATGGTAAACTGGGCCAGGAGAGCCTCATGCTGATGATCACTAAGCTCCGGGCATAGGATTCAAAACTGATCTGAGGCCAAGTACTCTACCTCTACGTCACGACGGCCCCCCATATTATTGATATATCAGTGGATGGAGAAGAAAAAATGTCGTTACTTTAAGCATTGGATCAACATAGATTCGTATTTGAGTATATTTTAATGTATATTTACTGGTATACATGTAGTGCATGTATTTATGTATGACAAACAAGTCAGGAATGACTTTTAATGATGTCCATGAAACATCTCCCAATAAACACGAGACTTTATACCAATGTTGGATCAATGCTGATCCACCGTCTGCAACGCTGGCCCAACATGGATCAAACGATCAAACATTGGCCTCATGTCCTGGGGTTTGATGGGATGGCTATGTGTGTGTCTGGTATATATGTGTATCGGCCGGCTGATCTATATCCCTCTTTATATCCCTCTATATATCCCGAATACTGACTTCACTGGGTCTTATGAGTTTACATTACCATATAGACAGTACCCACTTAGCCTTCTGACTGCCAGAAGCCTGCATGTACACTTACACAAGCATTGTTTTACTAGAAAATACAGATCAAGTCTAATGGCAGTATCAGCCTACTTGAAAATGAAATGAAATGAATCGGGCTTTAGGCCACCTTTGTGCACATATAGGCTAAACTGGGCCAGGAGAACCTCCTGAGGATGGTGAGATGATTGAGATGACATCAGCCTACTTGAAATATGAGTAGTTACTGCCATAGGATGCACGCCAGGGGCCATTTTCTCGTACACATTACGATTTATTGTAGGCTTCTGATTGGTCGAGATTGCCATCTCGACCAATCAGAAGCCTACAATAAATCGTAACTTGTACGAGAATACGGCCCCAGGAGTGGACTAAATGTAGATAAAACACAGAGCTGTCACAAAATAACCTTTAAAGGTCAAGATTTCAGACAGCAGTTGAAAATTGATGATTAATCAAGTATCTCTAGAAAAATGATTACTCTCATTTTTAACTAATGAATGCTGATGCCTTTTTCTAACGCTTCTCCCAAGTGTTTTATCGGTAGATGTATTTACGAATGCATTCATCAATTCATGTGGGCTGGACCCTAGGGTAGTGGTTAGCACCGCTGCCTTTCACGCCAGAGTTCGGGATTCGGCTCCCGGTCTCGGCAGTTTGACAGAAACAAAATTGTTTCTTCCCCATCCACGTGTGAAAGTCAGTATTGTGGGGCGCCTGCCTGACCGAGAGATAGCGTGCTCGACCTCAGACCGCCAGGGCTCGAATTTCGAATCCTGTGTCTGGAGGACAGTGTCATCTTAATCATCTCACCATCCTCAGGAGGTTCTCCTGGCCAAGTTTAGCCTATATGTGCACAAAGATGGCCTAAAGCCCGATTCATTTCATTTTCATCAAATCATTTATTCACACCTTCATTAACATGGGATGGCAGAGACTATCATCAATAATATTTCTTCCAACCAAAAACCGAAGTTTAATTCACTGTTTTTTTCTGCTTTATGCCCTTACACATCCAGTCAACGATACGCGGATTTTCAATAACATAAAAACATATTTGAATGACAGTTGAGGCAATGCTATTCACAGACTGGTTGAACAAATAATTAGAATCATCAGCTCCTTGAGACAAGTCAGTCGTGGTGATGACAACGACGACAAGGTAATTAATTTAATCGCTTCTAAATGTGTTTACGGGTTGCGTGTAATTAATGGGACTAGGCGGGCTTGAAAATATGCAAACGGTGTTGGGCGTGGACCCTGGTGCAGTGGTTAAAGCTACCTGCTTGAAAAGTCGGTGATCGCGGGTACGTCCCCCGCTCTGGCATTCAAGTTTCAAAGAAACAAAGTGTTTCTTCCCCGCTCACTCGTACTGATGCAATATTGCGGGGCGCCTCTGTGACCGAGAAGTAGCGTGCACGACGTCAAACCGCCAGGGCTCAAATTTCCAATCCTGTGTCTGGAGGGCAGTATCATATCAATCATCTCACCATCCTCAGGAGCTTATCCCGGCCCAGTTTAGCCTATATGTGCACAAAGATGGTCTAAAACCATGCCATTTTTGCAAGCGGTGTTCGTTTAATATATGGGAGAATACAGACAGTAATCGTTCAATGTATAAGGTGTGAGCCTTTCGGCGAACACCTTATACATTGAACGAATGCTATGTTTCGCAACAACACGGAGTATGAAAACAGCCGCACGAAACGTGATAAGTGACGAAATCATATATACAAAAATCTACATTCGGTTGTGTTTCGCTACCGTGACACTCAACTTCAAGTGGGTGAAATTTAGTCACGATCAGTTCAACTTGAGACCCTCAAGGTTACATATCACCCCTTATATAGTATGAATAAATTTGTGACAGATAAATCAAAGTCGCCACAAGATGGGGCACAAGTGTTTCCTTATATGGGGTGATTGGCTATCATGTGACCCTCTGAGAGAGTCGCATGGTAGCCAATCACCCCCATATATGGGGTGATTGACTATCATGTGACCCTCTCAGAGGGTCACATGATAGTCAATCACCCCATATAAAGACATAATTATTCATACCATATAAGGGGTGATTGATCACCTTTAACTTTACCATTCTGGACAAACAAACAAGTACCCCTCGTGACATCTTACGTATCTAACCATTTGGTTCGGTTGAATATATTATAAGATCGTGGCGGCGATTTCAACCCTTAACCCCTTAAACCCTCACAATGCATTAAAGCATCATTCTACATCCCTGAAAACAGACTGC
This sequence comes from Flabesymbios commensalis, assembly GCA_964017125.1. Taxonomy (NCBI): domain Eukaryota; kingdom Metazoa; phylum Annelida; class Polychaeta; order Terebellida; family Flabelligeridae; genus Flabesymbios; species Flabesymbios commensalis. Next base: position 3,797,452 of record OZ024916.1, read on the forward strand.
ATTTTCCAACAACTAAGGGTTTTAGAAGGAGTATTTCCATGAAACTGGCTTGCAAATACATGGCAATTTTCTTCACTTTTTCACACACATCAAATCATCTTCATCCGCTACAAGTCGGGAATTGCGACAGCAATTCGCGGCTTGTAGTGGATGAATATGACAAAGGTAAATTCAGGCCTGAAAGGGTTAACGCTCCATATTATCCAACTTAAGTTGTCGCAAGACACAACTTCAAGTGGATAAACATTTTATCTGTTTGTACAATCCAGTTGTTGTTATTTAAAATTAGGGGGTAGAATACGAGACATAGGCCATAATATGTCAGGGTTGATATGAATGGGACGACGCTTTGGTTTGTCCTTAGGGCTCAAAGTGTTGAGTCATCCCCGGTGATTAGCCATCAATAAGACCTCTCAGGTAGTAGAGTGTTATGTAAGGATGCGAACCCGGTGCCTGCGGTAATTAGCGCCTCCAACGCTAAAGCATTGTAAGCAAAGCCAAAGGGCAGTAACTGCTTACTACTGCGCCTCCCCGTCTACCCACACCTTAGTAGCCACGGGACCCGGCAAGTAAAATAATGTGAAAACATGTTGGTGTAATATAATATTACCTCAATGTCTAGTGTTTACCAAAATCCTGATCTGCAATCCAAATGGCAGTAACTGCTCACTTGGAAACAAACCAGTATACTGCCTTGCAAGGCAGCATAGATTAAAGCATTCTGATCGATGGACGCCTTCATACTGACCATTAGCACTCCATCCATACAACACTAAGGCTTTATTAGCCCGTAAAGCGTTCAATTGATTAGTAAAAAAACATCGCAAATAAAGGGTTTTTCTATTTGAAATCATCATAAATGTCTTAGTTAGTTCTTTCTGATTCATTTGAATACCTATGTTATAGGTCTACGATCATTAGAAATATGATTACACTTACAGCGCGGGGATCGACTTTAGTCGTCAGAATCTGACGAGACGTCAGATTATGACGACTAAAGTCAATCCCCGCTGTTTATCTGTCCAGTAGCTCCTGGGATATAAACCCAAATTTCAGTAACAGCTCACTTGTGATGTGAGGAGTTGTTGTCTGTTGGTTTCTCGAGGCAGAATATGTTGAAGCACTCTAATAGATGAGCATCTTCCTTCCGGCCATTCCGACCAATTAGGAGGCTTCAATATTTCGCCTCGAACCATACAGCCTTAGTTACCGCATAATAACACAATATATACAAGACGCTTATCCGTTGTTGGTTTAATGCTGGCTCAGCGTCGTAGACGGTGGGACAACATTGAAAGAACATCGGGACAGTGTTTCGTGTTTTTGGGTGGGCACGTAATATTATGATGGTCATTTTGTGATAGCCGCTTGTAAGGCACCGTCTATGCACTACGGACTAATTAAAAAAAATACTGTATATAATTTAAACGACGTTTAAGAATTTGGTAGCGTTTATGCTTTCCGTGGAGTTGAAAAAGCACCCGAATGAACTGGTCCAGCGACCCACACATTCAACTGGGTAATAATAATGGCTTCCTGTTTAAATTCGTACTATCTGCAAACTTTTTTTAGTTCCCGTCTTATATCAAATACATCGTAACTCCGTATATTCCTACACCTTCCCTAATAAGTTCAGAAGAAGCTTGTAATCCTGATGACTAAAATGAAAGGTTTCGTTGAGAGTTTTGCTTCGCATCACCCTCCATCTGGAACAACTTGCCGAATGACTTACGTTAGTGTTTATCTCTCCCAGTATTCAAGCCTCGCCTATAACACCAAGTTGGAAACTCTTAACCCTTTAACCGCCGGTGCCGCATATATTCAGGTTCTCATTTTTTATTAGCACATTAAGTACCACATTTAAATATGGTAAAGATAAAATGTGACATCAATCAGCAAGATTTGAAAAAAGTTTACCTCCATTTTGTCAAATCTGAATAATTTTCACTCACTTGAAGTTGTGGATCGCGTCAGCGAGACACAACTTCAAGTGGGTGAAAATTCAAATTGAATAATTTGGCGGTTAAAGAGTTAAGTGCATGTAATGTCTATGACATATGAGCTGCGCTATATAACATTTTTAATTATATTTCATGTAATTAGATCTACGGATATTTCCAATTCTTGTTGATTTAACGCATATTTCCAAACAGCCGTCATTTGGCATACTGCTGTGCGTATATATCTGCTGCCGTTTTCCACTGATGACTCAAAATAGATTTGATATGAATAATTTAACAGTGCCCTTTACAAAAACCTGATTTGACTGATTAGACGGCTAGCCTATCCTCCACGATAACTGTAAATAATTCAAAGAATTCAATATCGTTGATATAAACATATATTGAGATCTCCAAATAACAAGAGAATAAACCTACCTAATAACCCCATGTCTGCTAATCACGACAAAAGCCGTTCTCAATATGTTTTATTACCGAGTAAATCACTGTTATGGGAAATGAAATGTGTGTCCAAACATCAAGATTTGCCAATATTTGTCTCAAATTGAAAATATTATGAGTACTTTTCAGCCACCATGGCTCGAGGTATCGAGATATAATTTCAAGTGGGTGGAAATTTAAATAATTTAACTCAGCAATATCACCTTGTGTTGCAATTATTGTATTGCTTGAATGTTCAATAAAATATGTTACACTAATATAGCGTCATGCCCAGCAAACAAAAGACATCTACCCAATGTTGGGATTAGGAATATACCCTACTCTTTCATAATGAATTCGAGTGTTCTATTTAGTGTACAGTGACGCAGAACTGAATTAGGACTTTCCCACGAAAAGCGAAACTCTGTCGTGCTGATTTCTTTGTTTCTGTTTTTCATTCGTTCGGAGCTAGGTTATTTGGGGGTAACACGTGTGTTTCAATATCAACATTTGCAATATTTTGGTCTCAAGTTAAACAAACATAAGTAATTTTCAACGACTTGAAGTTGTGGGTCCCGGTAGCTAATATACAACTTGAAGTGGGTAAAAATTGAAATAAGATCATTTAGCGAGAAGAGTCTTCACCCTTACAGTGCGGAGATCGACTTTTGTCGTCAAAATATGACGTCTGTAGACGTCAGGTTCTGACGACTACAGTCGATCCCGCACTGTAAGGGAAACAATATTTATGATGGTCGTAGACTCATCACATATGTATGCAAATGAATCGGAAAGAGCTAACTAAAACATTTATGATGATTTCAAATTGAAAAACCCTTTTGGTTCCAATGGTTTGTCAAAAGTATTTCAGCGCTTTCACCCCTCGAGCCTGAATTTACCATTGCCATCTTCATCCACTACAAACCGCGAATTGCTGTCGCAATTCTCGACTTGTAGTGGATGAAGATGACTTGAAGTGAGTGAAAAAATAAAGAAAATGGCCATGTATTGGTAAACCAGTTTTATGGATATTTTGATTCTAAAACCCTTGGTTGTAGGAAATTTTAGTTTGTTTTCAGGGATGTAAAATGATGCTTTAATGCATCGTGAGGGCTTAAAGGGTTAAGGCTTAAAACTGTGACGTATGCTTGCCAAGATCTACCCCACCCCCCCAACCAGCCAGCCAGTCAGCCCAGAGACTGGTGCCAGGTGTTGATTTAATAAAGCATCAGGTGTGAGGGATGTATAGATTGGGTGTGGCACAAGGCGGAAGTGTCCATTGCCTGCTGGGTAATCAGTCTAGGATCACAGCATCCTCAGATCACTGTGACATTCTGAGATCAGGGACCAATCTATATTTATACTGCACTGAGTTGACAGATCAGGAAAACATCTATATATCTACACTAAGCCAACAGTGCAATCAATATTTACAATAGACTGACAGACAAATCATTACTAGTATTTAGATGAAGCTGGCAATCTATATTATATTTGCACTGATTTGACATATCAGGGACCAGTCTATATCTACACTAAGATGACAGATCAGGAACACATCTATTTTTACATTAGGCTGATCAGAGGCGAGACTATATCTACACTCAACTGACAGATCAGGCACCAATCTATATATACACTAAGCCAACAGACCAGGGACCAATCTATATTTACACTAGGCTGACAGATCAGGGGCCCATTTTGGGTATGTATTCTCGAATGGAAATGAAACGAGCTCTTTGAATTTGTGAGAATTTCTGACAGATGACAGATCAGGAACCAGTTTATTTTTACATTAGGCTGACAGATGAAGAATCAATTTCTATTTACACTGAGTTGACAGTTCATGTTCCAAACTATATCTACATTCAGCTGACAGATCAGGAACCAATCTATTTTTACACTCAGTTGACAGATGAGAGACCAATCTCTATTTGCACTGCACAGAATTGACAGATCAGATACCAATCTATATTTACACTGCACTGAATTGACAGATCAGATACCAATCTATATTTACACTGCACTGAGTTGACAGATCAGAGACCAATCTATATTTACACTGCACTGAGTTGACAGATCAGAGACCAATCTAAATTTACACTGCACTGAGTTGACAGATCAGAGACCAATCTATATTTACACTGCACTGAGTTGACAGATCAGAGACCAATCTATATTTACACTGCACTGAATTGACAGATCACGGAAGAATTTATTTTTACACTAATCCAACATATCAGGGACCAATCTATAATTATACTAGGCTGGCAGATAAGGGACCAATCTATATTTGCACTAGGCTGACAGATCAGAGGCCCGTTTTTGGTACGTATTCTCGAATGGAAATGAAACGAGCTCTTTAGATTTGCCAGAATTGCTGACTATTTAACGCGTGGGTCAGGGTGCTCGATTCCTACCTATACGTGCTGAAGAGGGAGACAAACAAGGAAAGTTAACGGGGTTTCATTGTCGTATGCAGCAGGAATTACATTGGGAAATAATGGACCAAAAACGGGCCCCAGTAACCAATCTATTTTCACACTAGGCCCGTAGATAAGAAACTAATTTATATTTACACGAATATGATATTATCACGAATATTGTAACCAGTGGTGCTTTTAATGCCGCACTACACACCGTATTCAATGTAAAATGTTTCTTGTTGAATGTTTTGCCCATCAATTGTTCACTTCATGCCAAATATTATGGACGCCTGTATTTGATGAGATGGTTTTTATCCCTTACAGCGCGGGAATCAAATTTAGACGTTAGAATCTACCGTCTGCAGACGTCAGATTCCGACGTCTAAAGTCGAACTCCGCACTGTAAGAGTAAACATATTTATAATGGTCGTAGACCCATAACATAGGTAATCAAACGATTCAGAAAGAGCTAACTAAGACAATTATAATGATTTCAAATTGAAGAAAACCTTTTGGTATCCATGATTCATACGAGGATATTTCACCACTTTAACCCTTTACCCGCTAAATTATTCAATTTGAATTTTCACACACTTGAAGTTGTGTCTCGCTGACGCGATCCACAACTTCAAGTGAGTGAAAATTATTCAGATTTGACAAAATGTAGGTCAACTCTTTTCAAATCTTGCTGGTTGACGTCATGATTTTATCTTTAACATATTTATAGTGTGGTAATTAATGTGCTGTTAAAAAAAGAAAATCCGAATATATGCGACACCGGTGGTTAAAGGGTTAATGGTTACAGTACGTGGTTAAATCCCAGCGATGAGCCAGCATGGGGCCACGGCTCTGTGTTTGTTGTATTCACTGACGTCATCGCTATTTTGTATTAAATAAAATGTTCCATTACGTTGTCCACTTAGCACAGTAATGTGATATCACGTCCTAATGGCTCTGAGTTTACTACAGCTATCTGGGGCAGATCTTATTCTGGAAACATTTCGTAACGCTTGTCTTGCTGAATTGTTAGATGGAACATCACTTATCTCTGAATTGTTTGTTGAAACATCACTTTACCTGTGCTGCTGATGTTTTAGTATCTATTTTTTCCCAGTCATTTGAAACTGAAACTTGCTAACACAATTGCCAGCTTCAAATGACTAGAAAAATAATATAATTATTTGTGTAAAGTAGATATCTCGCAATTCAAATTATAATAAGGATTTCTGTTTGTTTGTTGAAACATCACTTTACCTGTACTGCTGATTTTTTTGTATCTATTTTTTTTCAAGTCATTTGAAGCTGTAAATTGCGTTAGCAATTTCCAGCTTCAAATGACGAAAAATAGTATAATTCTTTGTGAAAAATAAACATTTTGCAGTGTGAATTATAATATGTTTTAATGTTTGTTTGTTGAAACACGAATTACCTTCTATGCTGCTGGATTGTTTTATCTATTTTTTTCTATTTTTTTCTATTTTTTTTCTGGTCATTTTAGGTTTGAAATTGTTAATGCAATATCCAGCTTAAAATGACTAGAAAAAATATTATAAGTATTTGTAAGAAATAGACATTTCCCAATTCGAATTATAATATAGATCTTTGTGACGTTATACTTCGAGACGGACAACTTTCATCCAGGAGGACTCGAACCACAAGGTTCTTCACGACAAAGCTTATTTCTGCGCTCGAATCAAAATGCTGTTATAAGTATTTGTAAAAAATAGACATTTCCCAATTTGAATTATAATATAGATCTTTGTGACGTTATACTTCGAGACGGACAACTTTCATCCAGGAGGACTCGAACCACAAGGTTCTTCGCGACAAAGCTTATTTCTGCGCTCGAATCAGAATGCTGTTATAAGTATTTCTAAAAAGTAGACATTTCCCAATTTGAATTATAATATTATGGATCTTTGTGACGTTAGACTTAGAAAACGACAATTTTCACCCAGCAGGACTCGAACCACAAGGTTCTTCATAACAAAGCTTATTTCCGCACTCGAACCAAAATGCTGCTCGCTGGAGTCAAATCACGCCGAACAGGATTCATTGTGACAGTTCAAACACACGTGCTTATCCGGACATTGGCGACAATGCTATTCGACTCGTACCGCTACAAACTGAGCAGGCCATATAAGACCACTGTCAGTCATCTTTATGACTTAATACCGCAAATGACGCTTTTCTGTAAGCCGCGCAGTGCTTTATGGGTATCGCCTAGGCCCACTGTTGTTGCACAAAAGACTACTCCTTAAAGCTGTTTTAAATGGGACAATTTAACAAAATTTGTCTTTTTATTTAATTTGTCACCTATATAGTTCAAGTCATCTTCATCCACTGCAGTGGATGAAGATGACAATGCTAAATTCAGGTTTGATTTCGGGATTTAACTTATCAAGAATCTTTATTTTCAGAATTTATAATAATGCTTTTGTAATTACAAGTTATCAGACTGACATTGCTAGAAACTGGACTCGAACCACGACGCTACACACTGAGCCACAACGATGGCATGACAGTAAATTCACCTGTAGCAGCTAGAAGGTTACCCTTTACAAAGCTGAATTAATTTTGCATGAAATATGGAGACCAAAGGGTATTTTTCATTTTAAAATCCTTATTAATGTCCTAATTAGCTCTTTCTGATTTATTTGAATACGTATGTTATTGGTCTACGGCTATTATAAATATGTTTATTCTTACATTGCGAGTACCGTTTTATACGTCAGAATCTTACGTCCACAGACGTCAGATTCTGACGTATAAAGACGGTCCCCGCACTGAAAGGGTTAAGATGTTGCCTCTGGCATCCAGACGGTTAACGAGCTAACTGGCCAGCTTCCAGCGCCTCCGCTGCGCATGCGCTGATTGCCTGCCACGTGATCGTTTGTGACCAATCAAATCCTGTTTGTTTTGATCACGTCTCTCTCAAAGCACGCTATTATCGCTCAAGGTTTATCAATGGTTGATTTAATAGCGGCCCATCGTCTACAGACGCTGGGTCGCTATTAAACCAACGTCAGGATAAAATGTTTACCAGATAACATTGTAACATTATCAATGCGCATGCACCATTGACACAGGAAAAGGTGCGTGCGCAACTACAGTAAATTGGGGATTTTTGAACCCTGTAATATAGTGATTTACTAAAGCGTACTTTTATTATTCGGTCTATGAAATGGTGGTGTAACATTAGTTTATATTTATGATACATGAAATAATTTGAACCTTTCTTGTTATTTAGTAGTCCTCCTGGCCCAGTTAAGCATGCATATGCGAAAAAGTGATCTAAAACCCCGGCCATTCATTTCATTTCATGTTTTGTTATGCCGCATTCAGAGAAGAATAAAACAGCTGTTAAATTTGAGAATTTACTGTAGATATTACAATAAATAATGGTGGCATTTGATTGGCCAATAATGACGTAATCCAGCCAGTCGTTGCTAATTATCCGGCAGCTGAGGGGAGGCTATAACACATGACGCCTGAGGGGGGGGGGAGTACAGAGAAGGAGCTCATGGCGATATGGCAGGTGAGACCTTGGGTTTGTTACAAAAGAAATGTGTGTTGGTCCTTAGTCTTTTCAACCCTTTCAGTTCGGCGATCGCCTTTATAGGTCAGAATCCGACGTCTGTAGACGTCAGATTCTGACCTATAAAGGTGATCGCCGAACTGAAATGATTAAAACATTTATAACGGCCGTAGACCCATAACATAGGTATCAAATGAAGCGGAAAGAGCTGACTAAGACATTTATGATGATTTTCAAAGCAGTGATGTGGGATGTGCCATCTATGAGATCTATCAGTATTGTGGGGAGCCTCAGTGACCCAGAGGTAGCGTGCTCGGCCTCAGACCTCCAGGGTTTGAATTTCGAATCTTGTGTTTGGAGGGCAGTGTCATCTCACTCATCTCACCATCCTCGGTAGGTTCTCCTGGCCCAATTTAGCCTGTATGTGCACAAAAGTGGCCTTAAACCCGATTCATTTCATTTCTATGAGAGTTAAAAGTGTCTTCCGACAAAATTTTCTTTATTTTTGTCCAACTTAAATAAAGGAAGTATGAGTCTCAGTCTGATAGTGATACTGGCCCAACATGAGATATGATGTAGCCAGGATCCCATTGTGCACACGACGTTATTGTGGCGTGGAATCAACGTCATTGACGTTGATTCGACGTCACAACAACGTCGTTTGCCTAGTGTGTTGTGGCTTATATGAGTGAAACATGACGGTATGGCTCCCGAAATTATTGTATATTGCACTGTATTTTCATTCCTGTCTAATTCTATCAAATACATGGAGTCAGCATCTGGGTGTCAGTCTGTTTGAATGACTGGTGTTTGCTCCGGCTAGACGTGAGTGTATAATACCGGGACTAGTCACACACACCCCCCCCCCCCCGCCCCCTACCCCGGGGGGACACTCTGGATCATCGCCAGATGTGACCTGCTCACTGGCAAGCCCGGGTACATGATATGACGGGTATAGCAGAAGCCAAAGACAGGTCCAGCTGACAAGCCAATGTCATCATCATTCTAGCTTAGTCTGAATTATCGAAGATTATTATGCTTATTTTTTATTTATCGATTTCACCACAATACTCGTTACATTATTAGTTGTATTGTTATGCTTGTATTTTCTTTTTCGAGGGCAGTGGCCTCGCATAGATGATAGGTAAAAAAAATATGTCATAGTGTCATTTATGTGGTGGCAATTACAAAAACAATATGAAATATGCTACTTTTATTGGCCTCGCTAAAGGATGTTGTTACAAAGATATTTCTCAAAGCTCAAGACGTCTAGACATTTCAAAACATTTCCAATGCTACTTCAGGATTAGATTTATAACTAATTCTGTATCGCATTCGTTTTTAAAATGTTTCAAAAAGTATAAAATGGACATAGGAGATACCAGGAAACCGCCGATATCAACAATTTTATCTGTATTTGAAAGTTTTCATATCACCACTTATATAGTATGAATAAATTTGTGACAAATAAATCAAAGTTGCCACAAGATGGGACACACGTGTTTCCATATATGGGGTGATTGACTATCATGTGACCCTCTGAGAGGGGCACATGATAGCCAATCACCCCATATAAGGACATAATTATTCATACCATATAAGGGGTGATAGATCACCTTTAATATTTACCGATGGTGGACGGTTCTTGTTTGGAATGGATACAATTTGTATAACGTATTTGAAAATATAAAAATGAAACCGGACAAACGCAGCTGATGTATGCCTCAGTCAGAGTGGATGGTGACAACCCACCTGGTACACGACGTTGTTACGACGTTGAATCAACAGCAATGACGTTGATTCAACGTCGCAACAACGTCGTGTGCAGGTGGGAATAGGAGGGGGGCGCAGTAAATTTGATCTGCGACATGGCCACATCTCTTACTATGATTAGTAAAGCTGTCCTCAACACTCCCTGGGGGCGGGGACCCTGGTGAAGCGGTTAAAGCTGCCTGCTTGGAAAGTCGGAGATCGAGGGTTCGAACCCCACTCTGGCCTTCAAGTTTCAAAGAAAAAATGTTTCTTCTCCGCTCACTCGCAAAGATTAAATATTGTGGGGAGCCTCCGTGATCAACAGATAAGGTGTTCGGCCTCAGCCCACAAGGGATCGAATTTAGAATCCTCTGTCTGGAAGGCAGTGTCATCTCATTCATCTCACCATCCTCAGGAGGCTCTCCTGACCCGTAGCGCCGTAGACGTTGGAACAATATTATGCCCGCATTGGGTCAACGTCTCGTATTTTGATATATACAGATTGTTTGATGTCGGCCCACCGTCTGCAACGCTTGTCCAACATAAAGCCAATATTGAGATTTTTTCTTTATATTTTACTATACGCACTTTATATATCGGCCCATGTTCTCAGTCGCGCCATGGATTCTGTAGTATAGGAGGTTGTGCGTTCGAATCCCGCCACTGTACATTATAGCGACTCAACTCATGCCTGGACCGCTAATGCCGCCCTAGATAATGTCGGGACAGGGCTGATGATAATGTGTTATGTACATAGTATGTGTGGTTGTTTTGTACTACGAGTACGAATAAAATACTTACGTATCAAAATAGAGAAGGGATCCACATACACATGCAAAGCTCCATAATCTACTCCCGGTGTTCATCGTATACCTAGCCGTGTCGTCCTCTCCGAGGCCGTGGATTGATTTATTTGCTTTACCCGAAAAATCCAACATGGCGGTGACTGAAAGCGATCCCGACCCCAGGGTCCGAAAAAATAACTTTTTAATGACTGTGCGACCTCTGAGCTGAGCATGCGGGCATGGAACTGAAATGTTACTGGTTCTAAAAAAACTCCCCGATATTTTCCGATATGACAGTCCAAAGAAATGCCCCACGATTTTGTACGCGGTCAATCTGTGGCTGAAACCTGTTTCAGCCACTGGGGCTAATCGTATACCTAGAACTATTTACGAACAATTTACGTAAAACTATGTTGTGGGTCGCGAGAGTGAGACACAAATTAAAATGGGTAAAATTAAAAATTATCTACTTTCAAGGGTTAAATACATATGGGTTTATTATATTACAAATTCCACATGGGAAGTTACGTATAGGATAAAGCCTGAGGAGCTAAGAATGTAGACCTCCGAGGTTTTTGATTGTCCTAACTCTTTAACCGCCGGTGTCTCATATATTTGGGTTTTCATTTTTTATTAGTACATTAGGTACCACATTTGAAATATGTTAAAGATAAAATGTGACATCAACCAGCAAGATTTGAAAAGAGTTGACCTCCATTTTGTCAAATCTGATTAATTTTCACTCACTTGAAGTTGTGGATCGCGTCAGCGAGACACAACTTCAAGTGGGTGAAAATTCAAATTAAATAATTTGGCGGTTAAGGGGTTAAAACACTACCGACCATAATAAGGATTGTTCATAAACAACAGCTTGGTCACACCTGACTGATTATAGCATTATAGGCCTACCATGATAATTGGTCTGTGCTCGATCAACAATAACTCTCCATTCCCGGCTTAGAATGTAGTTGTCGGACAGAGAAAATAATGTAGTGGTGTGTTTTATTTCAAAGTTAACATATCGTCTGTTGCTCTTTGTGAGGTATCTCGAATCTCGCCCGGCAATAATGTAGTCTGGGTGTAGAGAGTATGCCCCTTTGTAATTGAGGATTCATGATGATTGTCAGGACTCAGGATTCACCGCCGAGCAGACGCAAGACATTGAGCCAGTGTTGGTTTAATGTCGGCCAATCGTCTGCGACGCTTGGTCGACATTAAATCAGCACTGGCTCAACTTCTCGTGTTTTTTTGGTGAGGATTTTACTGGTCTGCGAAGCTAAAAGGCAAGCACAGCCTACTTTTCTGGTCAGTGAGCCAGTGTAGGTTTAATGTCGGCCAATCGTCTGCGACGCTTGGCCAACATTAAATCAGCACTGGCTGAACTTCTCGTGTTTGTTGGGTGGGGATTTTACTGGTCTGCAAAGCTAAAAGGCAAGCACTGCCTACTTCACTGGTCAGTGAGCCAGTGTAGGTTTAATGTCGGCCAATCGTCTGCGACGCTTGGCCAATATCAAATCAGCACTGGCTCAACGTCTCGTGTTTGTTGGGTGAGGATTTTACTGGTCTGCGAAGCTAAAAGGCAAGCACTGCCTACTTCACTGGTCAGCAGTTACTACCTTATGGCTGCACAGTGCAGTGTAACCAGCTCACACAAGACCCAATGCTGGTGTAACGTTGGCCCAGTATCATAGACGTTGGGCCAGCTTTAGTCCAGCATCGGGGTGATTTTTAGAAAATAGACCATGCAAAGTTTCAAGAAAAATGGGATTTGGCCGATAAATCAGCGAAAACCGTAACAATATGATATTGACTATACTTCTATGATGAAGGCTGGTCCAAAACAAAAATTAGCTTTTTTTTTGTTGGTATTACTCAGTGAATTTTTTATGAAATTATGTAGCCATTTTCATCTAGTCATTTAGCAAAAGGTTGGGAAAATTTCGCAAAACTCCTTTAAAATGTGAAATTCATTTGACACGTGACACAATTCTGCGAATAAACCAGAATAAAGTTAATGAGTTTATAGGGGGGGGGGGGGGGTTATAATTACAGAGTTACTAAATGTTAAATTACTTTTAAACAATATAATATTTTTTTAATACAATTTTTATTAGACATGCCAAATGAATAGAAAATAGTGTTTTTGAGGTTCAAATAGCACTATATTCTATAGTCAGATTCACATTAAATTCATCAACCAGGATTATTGAATTTCGTGGATTTCTCAGTCAATTCTCAACCAAATTTCATGAAATTTCACACACACTATTTTCCATTCATGTCGTAACTACCCTGAAAATTTCGCAAAGTTTTGATAAGTATTGTAGAAGTTAGACCATTTGACATGTAATAAAATTCTGAGACGAAGCTAATGGCTTTATAGAGGGCAACATTTTTATTTATTTACTACATGTCAAATGGTCTAACTTTTAAAATACTTATCAAAACTCCGCGAAATTTTCAGGGTAGTCACGACATGAATGGAAAATAGTGTGTGTAAAATTTAATGAAAATTGATTGAGAATTGACGGAGTAATCGGCGAAATTCATCCACCACGGTGAATGTGAATCGTGGTATAAGGTGTTTTGATTTTCTTGATATTTCGAAAAGCGCAATTATCATAATAATGCAAGTATGTAAGAAACGGCAGCCATCTTGGATTTTAAAGTCACAGTCAATGGATCCAAACGACATCATAAATAAAATTTCTCGACTCCAAATCATAACGAAAACATAAATTGTACATTTATGTGCGACAAACCATCAAAAAATGGGGTTTTATTTATATTTTTTTGTGTTAATTTGAAGGTGAAGAACACAAAATAGAGAGTGTCATCCGGCAGATTTGAATTCAGCACACCGAAATTATGTAAAAACAAATGGATAACAAATTCTACTCAAAAATGCCGAGCATGTTTAGATATTTCGAAAAACAGCCCTGACTATTACAACACAGAGACAGATTCTATACTTGGTCGCTAATGTTGGGTCAGCGTCTCATGATGTAGGTAAACAAGTTCACTAGCGCTAATTTGAGGCTTATTATTCGGTGTTGACTGTCAACACCACAGGGAAACAACTTGTTTACGTAGCCCTAACATCATATTTTTATTGAGTCGTTTTCGTACTTAACTACAGTAAAAATATCAAACATTTTTGAGGAAGTACATATCAGTAGAGATCAAAAAGTGTGTACAATAGATGCGGGTTTTGTGATCTCCAGCTGATCATACTCTGAGATAGATTTTTGATTTTCACGGTCCGCACCGGTTCACCAGAATTACCGCCGGCGGCAAATGATCGATAATAGGTGAATTACAGCCTTATTGCCTGTGAATTAGCTACAAGATAAGCGGATAGAATGCACTCGACATGCACTGAAATATTGAGAAAACAACAAGACATGTACAAGCTAGATATTTTTAAAATCTGTGACTGAAATTATGACGGGATTGTTGATAATTCGCAGATATCACCCTCAAAGCCCACTGTAAAGTGCGAATAAATTATTTATTGTAATTATATAATTATAAGCTAACAAAACAGGGAACACTTTGTTCAGTATCGCGTAGCGAAAAGCTATGCGATTTTGACTATTTGCTATTAAAATTTGAAAGTGATTAGGGAAATAAGTATACATAAATGATATTGGTAAAGTGGCAGTCAGAGCTAGAAGAAAAAATCCACAATCAAATGTGTAGTTAATTTAATTCAGATTTATTTCGTACTCGAAGTACATAATACATAGTATACACAAAAAAAAAAAATTCACACAGCAAAATTATGCATATTAATCACATACCATATAGTCCAGCAAAAATGATAAATGTTCTTGACATAAATTTATTACTCTGTAATCACGAGATGATATTAATTCTTTAGCAAATTGTACAGTAGCTTTGTCGTCATTCGTCATTCAATATAAATTATTCAAAGACCATATAAGCTACCAAAAGTTGCAGGCACTGTTTTTAATTAAACGTCATCGCAATGCTATATGGCACATTCAGTGTAACCCTCTATGGAATAATTGTATTCCTATCTGGTGAATTTACTGTTGTTAATTGTGGCTATATTACATGTGCACCACATGTGGCCAGTAAACTCTAATAAATGGTGTTTCTAATGTGACTTGTCATTTCGTTAATTAGATCGGACAGACAAATCCCCAGGCTCCATCCCAGCTTCTCTCGCAATTTCTTCATTTTTCAGCCACAATAAAAGGTGGAATGTATTTACCACATCAGACGGTGTACTGGCAGTGAGTCAGCATTGATACAACTGTGGTCTGACGTCAGAGACGATGGGCCATAGTTGTATCAATGTTGATGATGTTATTTCATCACATAATAGCATATGACGGATACATGAACCCCTTATCCTCAAAGTTATCTTATTTGTAATTGTCACTCACTTGAAGTTGTGTCTCGCTACCGCGACCCACAACTTCAAGTGGGTGAAAATCAATCATATTAGTTTGATTTGATACCAAAAATTTACAAATCTAGATGTTTAAACACACATTAGCTCCCAATAACAGTGATTTAATCGGCTAATAAAACCAGGGGCGGATCCAGGGGGGGGGGGGGGTCACAGGGGTCACGTGATCCCCCCAAAATTTTAAAATGCCACTTTCGAAATCTAGAAAATATAATTTGCTGTATACAATAATTAGATTGAGAGATTATTTTTCTATTTGTTATTCATTAGATACGTAGAAATAGTGTATTTGGTATTTTATTAACAAAAAAATCCTCGAGAATCCGGCGCTTGCCTCTTATTTTATATGTTTGTGCCCTTTTTATTTTTCGGTGACCCTGCCCTTTATACACCCTGGATCCGCCCCTGAAAACAGCTTAGAAAGGACCAAGGGTTGGATCAGCAATGCTTCTTCGTGAGCAAAGAAAATGACATAAGGCAGATTTATTTGACGTTGCATTCAGCAATGATTGCGGGACAGTGGCGATTGTTAATCGGTTCCATCACTTTTACCTGTCCGCAGACTAAAATGTATTCAGGTTTCAAAGAAACGCAATGTTTCTTCCTCATCCACTCGCTGAGATTCAATATTCAGGGGAACCTCTGCCACAGGATATGACCGTACGCGACCCCAGACCGCCAGCGCGATGTTTGAGCCCTGTGTCTGCAGATCAGATTCATATCACAACCAAACCCCCCCCCCACCCCTCGGGGGTTATTTGGTCCGTATGTGTAAAGTATGTGAACAGAAGTGGCCTAAATCGTATCGCGTACCAAACATTTAGACAATTCTGATATCAAATTATATTTGATTAGCGAAATGATAGGAATGATGAGTCAAAGAATAGAAGATCGCAAAACATACTTTTTGAGGCAGGGCGATGATACGCCAAAAACGCAGCTGGCCTGAATCCGGTCATACTGAGGTTGGCTTATGCCTCAGTCACAAATACAATTTCTGCCGCCGTCCGATGATGGGCCGCTGGAGTGACGCTGGCCGATGAGCGAAAAAATACGTCGGTTGATCATCGGACTCCGGCATTGGAGTCCGATGATCAACCGACGTATTTTTTCGCTGAGTGTCAATATCGCTATAATATTATAATGTATTAATTGCGCAGTCACCCATTGGAACACACCTTTTCCAATGGAAATACAACACTGAGAGATATCATCAGTCTCATATCACGTTTGTCACATGTATGGTGTGATATACGATCTCAAACCTCTGATTAATTGTCTGTTTTTGTAGGTTTGAACTATTATTTTTTAGTTCAATACAGTAATTGTATTTTCGTTTGGTTTTTTTTCAGAAGCGGAGGCGTTACGATGAACCACCAGCGGTTGTTTGGTCTGTTACTGGGCCTACTCTGCTACATATCAATCCACAGGTAAGTCATCTCTCTGTAATTAAGCCAGTGAAAAAAAAGCCAACTCGACAGATTCGTAGATCAGAATGTAGTATAAAAAACCTTAGGACAGAACTAAGCAATAGCGCATGTTTTTCGTTGATTTCTCCATCTTCTCCGATCTTCATAATATTTTGCAAACTTCATATTCGAGCAGAATCCCAATAGCCGTAAAAATTACGTAAAAGTTCATGCCTTACTTCAAAAGTTACAGCATTAACATGTAGTAAACTCAACTTTTTTCGTCCCGCTATAAGAAAAAGAAGAAATTATATTTAACCGTGAATACATGGTTTGGGAGACCTCCATTTAGACCACATATGGCATAGAACCCACCCATTTGACAGGTCAGTTATTATGTAAATCATGTATAAAGTATATGTTTAAAATGAATAAATATATACAAATATAAACAAATAACACTAATTCTGAAAATTTATCACATGTCAAATGGCCTCGTTTTTGAAATATTTTTCAGGATTTGACTTGAAAATGGCCTGTGCAAAATTTCAGGGAAATCGGTTCAGAATGGACGGGGAAATCGTCAAAAAACACGCGCTACAGATTTACCAAAAATATAATGTATCCCAGGCGCGCAGTATATATATTCTGCTTTTCTGGTCTACAGATTCAGAGCAGGTATATTCCGATGTACCAATCTATACATATATATCGTGATTGCGTTCTTTCTCTGGCAGAAAAAACATACAATGTGCTCCGACACGTATCCTAATTCACAGTCATCCTGGTTAAACCCCTTATACTATCACGGAGAACTCGGCAAACAAGATCCATTGAAACCAATTCATGATGCTTTCAAATTGAGCAAAGCCCTTTGGTTTACGCAATAAAGACGCGCGGGGATCGTCTATAGACGTCAGAATCTGTGGTCTACAGATGTCAGATCCTGACGTATAAAGATGATCCCCGCACTGGAAGAATTAAAATATTTATAATAGCCGTAGACTCATAACATAGGTATTCAAATGATGCGGAAAGAACTAACTAAGACATTTATGATGATTTCAAATTGAAAAACCCTTCAGTCTCCATAGATTAAACAAAAATAATTCAACGTTGTAAGTGCTAAGGGTTAGGAACTAGTTTGACCCTTACAGTGCGGGGATCGACTTAAGTCGTCAAAATCTGACGTCTGTAGACGTCAGATTTTGACGACTTAAGTCGATCACCGCACTGTAAAAACAAAAATATTACTAATGGTCGTAGACACATAACATAGGTATTCAAATGAATCAGAAAGAGTCAACTAAGGCATTTATGATGATTTCAAATTGAAGAACCCTTTGGTTGACATGTTTGCGATGTTTTTTTAAAAACTAATTCAGCGCTTTAATGGTTAACACTGCAACATCATTTCCATTCTGACCTCAGAGATTATATCTCTGATACCACACGCTCATTTCGCCGTATGCACGCATGGCGATTGACCAAATTTATCAGCCGTTAGTGAGCGTTACCACGTGATTTTATAACCATTCCTATAACCACGGAACTATTTTGGTGTTCACTTCAACTCATTACTTATCCTTTTTTTCAATATTTAATTTGATTTTAGAGTTTGTTACAGGTAAGGGCTATTTATTCTGTTTAGTAGTGGATAAATTGAACCAGCACAATTCGCATGTCATTCAGTAATTTATATTTGCCAGTGTTTTAAAGCCGATTGTAAATTCTGTCAGAAAAACGTAAACATGGACCTTCTCACAGCAGCGCGTAGGCAGAAAAAGTAATCCATTGAATGTTTTCTATTTCTATGTGAATATAAACTCATATGTGGCGGAGTAGTGGTGTTTTATATTTGCCATATATATTCAGGACACTCAAGCGTGTTTATAAGCCTACAAATGTTATATCAACAAAACTGCTCAAAATGAGCAGTTTTTGTCGAAACATGGCGTGTAGTTACAGAGAGAGAGCAGGGTTGACCTGAGCGACATCTATGTGTGGAGAATGCATCATTTCGCAATGTGAGTGCTTCAGGGGGTCAGCCAGCCCCGATGGCTCATTCGTATCGACTGGGACTTGTAACCTGGAGGTACCGGGTTCGAATCCCGGTCGGGACGGATATTTGTCATCGTGGTCGTGCATATACACTGCTCTTAACTATTCAAAGGCATGGAGTGTACATTGCCGGCTATGGTACTGTGCACTATAAAAAAACTCGAAGTCATTCGAAATAAGAGTAGGGCATAGTCCCGTCTTCGGGCTTCCTTCTTCCGCGATATTGCCATGATTGTGCAGAGAGCGACATAAAGCAATATTCATATATATATATCTCACACCCGTTCCTGTACGTTCCATTGCACACACACTGCGCTGATCAGGTTGATTTTCATGTAGAATTGTGAATATGACCAGTGAGATAATACAAACATGTTTGTTTAAATAGTTTCAAAAAAGATATGTACACGAGAAAATTAACACTACATCCATTGTTGAGTAATATATAGAAAGTTATATATAACCTAATGAACCCAGTTAACTAAATTGAGAATGTTGCCGGCGTCCGTCGTGAAAAAACAACATTGTTGCAAATTTTATTAGATATCTGCACGATCGATCAAATTATTCATTGTGCCCATATATGACCACATCCTCGCACTCGCTCCGCTGCATACTGAGTTTGCGGATTTACGCCATCACTGGCATGATCAAGCTACTATCAACCCACGTGACGCCCCCCCCCCCCCACAACCCACCAAGACTATTTGCTTTTAAGCCTTAGTTTCAGATTCACCATATTTTTCTAAATTTGGCCTCTTGACACCCCCCCCCCCTTCCTTGGCGTAAAGCTGTGCACGCCCCTGTACCCCCAAGCCTGTCTGGAACTAAGGGGTACACTCTTAACGCAAAAGGTTATTGAGGGTTATTTTTCATATAGTGATACAGAGAATGGTTCCACATAATACCAGGTATGTATGTGGTTAAGTAACCATCTGGCGTTGCTATTCTAGCCAATCTATGTATATGATAAAGCCCAAGGAGCACTACATTCTTAGTTGTGGAAAAGGCCGAGGCCGAAAGGCCGAAGCCTTTTCCACGGCTAAGAATGTAGAGCTCCGAGGGTTTTAACTTAAAACACATCCGACCATAATGAGGATCCTTCATAATCACGCCTGACTGATTATAGCTCCATAGGCCTACCATGATAATTGGTCTGTACATGATCAACAATAACTCTCCATTCCCGGCCTAGAATGTAGTGGTCGAACAAAGAAAATAATGTAGTGGTGTGTTTTAAATATGCTATATATCATATAAAACGATAATCAAATGTCCGTTTTTTATGGTATCGCGCGTAGCAATCAAGTAACAATTTGTCTCTTCACATACGTTCAAACATAAGTTTTAATAATCAAGATCAGCAACAAAACAAACTAATCAACATATTTGAAGTAAAGGACATAATGAAACATAATTATTGTGCCTCATTTTGCAGAAAGCGACGTAAAGCAATATTCACTCACTCACAAATGCTGAACACAACACTGAAACATCATATATTGTCCACGTCACTGCTCTAGGAGGATCAACCAGTACTTAAAGAGTGGGTGCTTTTAGTGCCCAGAGGGTTAAAGGGATCTAGTGAGTTGTTGGGGACAAAGCCATGGATTAGTAACAGACCTGTCATGTTCACCCGGGGCTCCACACTCGTTACCATGACGACCTGGGCGGACGCCCGTCACCGCCTGGACCAACTTACCACGTGACGTTGACCAAGTGCTGGGTTAATGTTGGCCTGGCGTCGCAGACCACGGGTCAGCATTAAACCAGCACTGTGTCAACGTCTCGTGTGAGGTGGTTTATCCTTACCCACCCACCATGCTTCTGTAGCAGCAACAATGTGCATTGCAACATTATCATTCTCTTGGTTTAGGGGTCTTGTCAAGTTAAAAAAATCTCAGCGAGAAAAACTCGAAAGTGGCTGCATTCCATTTGAGTGGTTGGGGGAGGGGGGGAGGGGTGTAGTTAGTGATATCCATCACATCCAAAATATAATGTCATTTTGGAATGAATATAAATGGAATAAATAAATACAAAAACTCTTTCCAACATAGCGTCACTACTGCAAAACTCAAAATAAATTATTCTTATATGCTGTTACGAGCTCTGATTCTCATTAGTGAAATTATATGCACATTTCAAACAAGTATTCGATTGCAAATTGAATTTCAATATCCGTCACTGTAGTGACGCAGGTGTAACAACTCCATATAGATAACCTGATTTGAAATCGCATCCCTTAATCGCGTCTCCTTAACCCCCACATCAATACTAAGCCTACTTTGGTATCCAGCTTTAGAGAAAGAAAACAAATCTAAGAAGTAAAATAAATATTTAGCTCAAGGCAAAGCGGTATTCAATAAATAAAATATTTCATACAGGTGATAAAAAAAATATTTTGTGCAGCTCAAAACTCCAGCCCCTCCCTCTTCCCCTTGTGATTGAATGGCGGCTCTCTAAATAGTTAACGAGCAATTTGCACCAGAGTTTTCTTGGATACTCATATTACCTAGCCGTGTCGTCTTGTCCGAGGCCGTGGATTGATGTATTTGCTCTACCCGAAAAATTCAACGTGCTATGGCGGTGACTGAGAGCGATCTCGACCCCAAGGTCCGAAACATG
The DNA here is from genome assembly GCA_964017125.1 of Flabesymbios commensalis. NCBI lineage: Eukaryota > Metazoa > Annelida > Polychaeta > Terebellida > Flabelligeridae > Flabesymbios > Flabesymbios commensalis. Next base: position 3,818,870 of record OZ024916.1, read on the forward strand.
TCCATGACTTACCAATGACTATGCGACCTCTGAGCCGAGCATGCGGGCATAGAACTGAAATGTTACTGATTCTTAAAAAATATTTTTGACCCGATTATTCCTCGATATATTCAGATATATATTCAGTCCAAAAAATTGTCCTACGATTTTGTACGCGATCAATCTGTGGCTGAAACCTGTTTCAGCCACTGGGGCTACATAATACCATAATATCAGAAGTTGTAAATCCCTCGTGATTTTCTAAGTATAAGCTATTACTATTCTATCGCCAGGGATCACGACAACCCTCAGATGAACAACCCAATAACCATGACACATCAAACCAATGTTATTTTAAGGTTGGTACAGCGTCGTAGACGCTGGGCCAACTTTAAAACAACATTGTTCCAATGTATCGTGTTAACTGAGAATCTATGCCAGAAATTTTTTTTTTTTTGGGGGGGGAGGGCACCATAAAAACAACATTGTTCCAATGTATCGTGTTAACTGAGAATCTATGCCAGAAATCTTTTTTTTTTGGGGGGGAGAGCACCATAAAAACAACATTAATCCAATGTATCGTGCTTTCTGAATTTCTGGCAGAAACCTGTATGATCACCTTTTCCCCGTCCCCTCTACCCTGCCCCCTGTATAGCTTCCGGTTTGTCCGTTTCCGGCGAACGTGCTTTAATCACCTGGGCGGGGTGGGTTCAAGGAGCTAACTCTGCAGCATTTGCACAAATCTGACATTTGACATCATAATAGAACGCAGGTAGAATGAACCAGGTGAACAAGATAGATTGAACCAGGGTTGACTCAATGCTGGGCCAGCGTCGTTGACGTTGAGCCAACATTGAGCTAACAGTGGATCAATTTCCAGGTGGAATAACCTCAATAATCACGTAGACGTTGAAGCAGCATTGAACCAGCTTAGGGTCAATGTCTTGAATAAGCTGGGGATGAATGAACGTGGTTTCATCCCAGTGAACATGATAGTGGATCCAGTTTTAAAACACACCACTTCATTATTTTCTTTGTCCGACTACTACATTCTAAGCAGGGAATGGAGAGTTATTGTTGATTAAGTACAGACCAATTATCTACCCTGATGACATCGCAAGGCTCTGACACAGTGACCTCCATTTTTAAATGTAATAGTTCCAATACGATTACAAGTTTACGCCTGCTGAAAATGGCCTAGTTTTTATAGGCACTTGAAATATTCGTCTCAATTTCTTGGCATCCGAGTTTGGTGGTCAGTGTGACTGGGCCTCACGCAGTAAATGAACTAGGCGGCCCAGTCATACCGGGTACCAATTATCATGGTATGCCTATGTTGCTATAATCAGTCAGGTTTGACCGAGCTGTTGATTATTGGGGATCTTCATTAACAGGTGATTATGGTCGGATGTGCTTTAAGTCAGTTCAAACCCTCGGGGTACTACATTGTTAGCTGTAGGAAAATGAAATGAATCGGGCTTTAGGCCACCTTTGTGCACATATAGGCTAAACTGGGCCAGGAGAACCTCCTGAGGATGGTGAGATGATTGAGATACTGTCCTCCAGACACAGGATTCGAAATTCGAGCCCTGGCGGTCTGAGGCCGAGCACGCTACCTCTCGGTCACGGAGGCTCCCCACAATACTGACTTTCACACGTGGATGGGGAAGAAACAATTTTGTTTCTTTCAAACCGCCGAGACCGGGAACCGAACCCCGGACTCTGGCGTGAAAGGCAGCGGCGCTAACCACTACCCTAGGGCCCCCGCCCAGAGAAGTCAATGAGGGGACAGTAAATATGAGACATTTATCGTCCCCTTGGATATGAAAAGGTGTGTATGCCACTTTACAAAGTGGCAGATACACCCTTTCAGATCCAAGGGGGGTCGGTTTACTGGGAGCTGACATAGCCTGGGGGGGGGGGGTCTCGGCCAGCTACCTGTCAAGGACTGTATCAGTTCCCATCCAGACATTTACAAAACATAATGTAATTGGTAGGCTAAAAAAGATTCTTCTGATATCCTAATTCCATTATCTCGTTTTCAGCACCTTTCAGGTGCTAGGGTTCCTCTCTCAAAGACCGTATCAGTGGATTCTGTCACCGACGCTGACTTGGGATTTCTGCTGCAAAACACAACAAGCGACATTATGCGAACTAGAACAATAACATGATTGTTGAAATATTTAACCGTTTAATTTCTGAATATTTGATAATCTAAATCAAAACTGACATTCCTGTTAATTGATTATGTCTTCCTAATGAATATTGGATATTGGCCGAAGGGCACTTCTGGACATCATTGAAGGTCGTGGTGGAGCAATATTAACACTTGATGCTAGTTATTTCGTACAAAATAAATTAATCGCAAATATACTGTATATATATTTTTTTCATTTCCTACGACTTACCACTGCGATTGAAGGCCTCTTCTATTTGTTGCAGTACAGTACCGATGTAAGACATTTAGGCCTATTGTTGCCATAAATTGGAGAAAACGACGTGGATCGAGTGACATTCAAAATTGTACTTGTTTAATACTCAGAATAAAGAAAATCTTTACCTGATTATTAAAATGACCCGGGGTTTCTATCAAGGGGGTCCGGGGTGTCACCCCACTCTGTACTAAAGGGGCGATATTCTACATTGTTGGCTAAGAATAGAAAACTACTTCCCAAATTTATCTGTCATATTCGTCATATAATTTATGTCAGTTGATATAGCCAATTCTACATTCACTAAAAAATCCAGACCCCAGACCCCTTTTACACACCCCACTCCAATATTCCGGAAACACTTTCTTACAGATAAATCACGAGTGTAGACATCATAGTAACTAGTGCACAGCACTGAGCACAGGCTCCGTCAGATAAATCACGAGTGTAGACATCATAGTAACTAGTGCACAGCACTGAGCACAGGCTCCGTGTCAGATAAATCACGAGTGTAGACATCATAGTAACTAGAGCACAGCACTGAGCACAGGCTCCGTCAGATAAATCACGAGTGTAGACATCATAGTAACTAGTGCACAGCATTGAGCACACATCATAGTAACTAGTGCACAGCACTGAGCACAGGCTCCGTGTTTGCCAGGTTTTAGACGTTTCAGTTTAATAGAAACAAATTATATTTAGACTGACATGTCCCCTGTTCCCGGTGATCGCTCATCGCCTGATCACGATGCGTAATCTGCCTCTCATTGTATTGCTGTTTTGTCACCATGGTTACCAAAGAAACATTACAATGATTGGAGTGTTGTTTCCCTCATGGTCCCGCTAATTTTCCTTTTCACTTGTTTTATGAGAGAGGCCCAGCAAGCACAAGACGTCGACCCAATGTTGGTTTGATGTTTTTTACAACGTCTTGTGTTTGCTGTGTAGTGGCTGGTGCTACCGCCTGATACGCTAGAGCTTGGGGTTTCCCCTACTCTCTGTATTCAGGCTACAAATAAAAAAAGCTTAAAGGCACTTGTAAAGATTCAGCATTGTGGTGATTCTGTGACCAAGAGGTAGCGTGCTCAAACCGCGAACTACAGACTGACTGGACCGAATTTCGAATTCTATGTTGACTGAAGCACATCTCATTTCATCTCATCACATCTCATTTAATTCCTTTTTAGATCCAAATTCTTACAAATCATCTAAGTTGGTCTAAATATGCCCAAAAATCCCACGCCCCCTCCTTTTTCAAATTCTGGATCCGCCCTGACCGGAGCGAAATATGTGTTTGTAAACCAAGAGACAAATTTTATCATCAATTTTAAATCATCATAAATGTCTTTGTCAGCTCTTTCCGCTTCATTTGAATACCTATGTTATGGGTCTAAGGTCATCGCACATTTCTAATTCTTGCAGTGCGGAGATCGACATTAGACGTCACAATCTGACGTCTATAAACGTCAGATTTTGACGTCTAAAGTCGGTCGCCTCGCTGTAAAGGTTATCCTGGTCCAGAAAGCAAGCCATGTAAAAATAGGCAGAAAATCAGACTAAAACTGGGAACAGGAAAGCAATCAGTTCTTTTAATCAGATATCCACTGCCAAATTTAGTAATACCTGCAGCAATTGCACAACGTTTTCGAACACGCAACCAGTCGCTTTACCACAATCTCGCACCCATATTATGTGGTGCAAAGTTAAAAAACGGAATTTGTGCTTGCTTCACAAATAAACAGAAAAGGCATTGTGGCTTCGTAAATGTCGAAAGCGGTATCTGATTACTTCACAAGCAGAACTGTTTTTTCCCTGGATGCGAGACCGCTATAATATGATGACCTCGGACGCCGTCTACATGGTCTATCAGCGCCGTGGTTTCACTTAATTAAAACGAGACTGTGGCATCACGTCATTATCAAATGTAATTAACGCTAGCCGCCACCAGGCGTCATACAGGTGATGCGTCTATGATGGAATCACAGGAGATAATCACATTATTTCAATGTAGGTGCAGCCATTACAGCGCCTAATTATTTTTGTATAAACCATGGAGACCAAAGATTTTTTTTTATTTGAAATTATCATGAAAGCTCTCTGCTCTTTCCGTTTCATTTGAATACCTATGTTATGGGTCTACGGCCATTGCAAATATTTTTATTTTTTCAGTGTGGGAACCGTCTTTATACGTCAGAATCTGATGTCTAGAGACGTCAGATTATGACGTATAAAGACGATCCCCGCGCTGAAAGGGTAAATAATTAAAGCACTAAGTTATCCTACCTATATATTCGCCCACTTGAAGTCGTGTCTCGCTACCGTGACCCACAACTTCAAGTGGGTGAAAATTACCCATATTTGTTAGATTTGAGACCAAAATATATGCAATATTGTTAATCGTGAAACACACATTTTATTCACAATAGCTGCTAATTACCATAATAAAAACTAATATAATCGTGCCTAGTGCTCAAAGGGTTGACTGTTAGTAGTCATTTAACCTTTTAACCGCCAAGTTATTTAATTAAAATGTTCACTCACTTGGAAGTTGTGTCTCGCTGACGCGATCCTCAACTTCAAATTGACAGAAATTGTTACAATTTGACAACACGGTGGTCAACGATTTTGAATTTTTGCTGATTAATGTTACGTTTTATGTTTGAAAGGTGGTATTTAATGTGCAGTACATATACAGTACAAATGCCAAAAGAGCAGTACAAGCAAAATAATCATATGCTTTTGTTTGCCATAGTGTGGCTAATACTATAGTAACCGCTTGCTATTGAAGTAAGCAGTTACTTTTGTTTGCCTTTGTGGGGCAAACAGCAAAATCTTTATCTGCAAGCAGTTACTTCTGTTTGCCTTTTCGCTTCAGATTCTAGGGATTTTATCTGATAAAGTGGGCGGGGGCCCTAGGGTAGTGGTTAGCACCGCTGCCTTTCACGCCAGAGTCCGGGGTTCGGTTCCCGGTCTCGGCGGTTTGAAAGAAACAAAATTGTTTCTTCCCCATCCACGTGTGAAAGTTAGTATTGTGGGGAGCCTCCGTGACCGAGAGGTAGCGTGCTCGGCCTCAGACCGCCAGGGCTCGAATTTCGAATCCTGTGTCTGGAGGACAGTGTCATCTCAATCATCTCACCATCCTCAGGAGGTTCTCCTGGCCCAGTTTAGCCTATATGTGCACAAAGGTGGCCTAAAGCCCGATTCATTTCATTTTTACCTGATAAAGTAGGCAGTTATTACTGTTTTCCTTCACAAGGCAGTTTCATGGCCACGTCAAGTGATCAATTTGAAATGATATTATATATAATTGCCCACATTAGGTCCTTTGAGTCTAATGACAGCAACATAATTTCATGCCTTTATATTTGAAGCAAATTCAAATGTAAATTTTTAATTAAAAAAAGTGTTTTGGGGTGAAATATGACTTGATATATTGTGTGATTAAGTGTGTGGGTGATACGTGAGACAAAACCGTATAAAGCCAAAAGGCGGACGGACGGACGGACGGACGAACAAACAAACACACAGACAAACAAACAAACAAACAAACAAACAAACAAACAAACAAACAAACAAACAAATGAACAAACACGACCAAAAACATCACCTCTTTGATGGAGGTTATTACCGTTACAATTTATTTCACTACGCAACGTGGAATTTTGAAACAGTTAGAGAACGCTTCAAAATCGACCGTACTGACCTGGTGAAACCGCCTGGCGTTTCACTTCTGCCATTCACAAATACAGCTTCTTATTGATAACCAATGGATTGACAACGACCTAGACGACCTCTAGCTGCCACTCCAGTCAAATTAGCCGCTTTATTAGCTGGCTGAGTGTTTGACTTGAGCCCCCTCTAGTGCTAGCTAAGTAGCGACTTGAGCTCCCTCTGGTGAATGGGACAACGGTAGAGCTTACACTTGCCACCAGGGCTACGGTCAAGATAAAAGATGGAAGGCAAACATCGCCCCACTCACTGAGGAGGTTATGATTAATGTGGACGGGAATATGGCAGGCTAACGCCGCTCAAATTGGCTCTACGTCACTGCCATATCAGCAATCACAAGGCATTGATATCTTGTTGGCTTAATGTTGGGCCAGCGTCGAAGACGCTGGCCCAACATTAAGCCAACAGAATATCAATGAAGCCTCGTGTTTTCGGGAAGGTCAAGATGTAGACGGGATGGAGAAGCCGTCAATCAGGGGCCGGCTAATAGCTGGGGCCAAAGGCCACTCCACCTGGAATAGTTCAGCCAGGTAGTTATCTGAGTGTTGTTCTGTAAAATAATAGTGAAGGTCAAATATAATAACCAGGGTCACAGTGTCCCCTGCCTCCGACAAGTCACAGTGTCCACTGCACAGTTTTCACCCCGTCAACTAGCAAATGTTTCACCTATAATTGATTACATCGCATGCAACATGGCGTTGACTGAGAGAGATCTCGACCCCAAGGTCCGACTTAAAATGTCCATAACTTGTTAATGACTGTGCGTGATGTAAGCTGGACATGCTGGCATGTAACTGGAATGTTACTGATTCTAAAAAAAAATATTTTGGACCTGATTATTCAGTGACAAGTTTTAAATATGACCGTCAAAAGAAATGTCCCACGATTTTGTGTGGGGTCTCTGGCTAATTTTTGTGCACATACAGACAAAAATGGGTCAGGAGAGTCTACTGAGGTTCATGACATGACAATAAATATTGTCTGACGTCGCTTTCTGCACAATCATGGCGACAAGAGAAAGCCCGAAGTCGGGACTATGTCCCACTGTGACTTCAATGGTTCTTTACAGTGCACAGTACAATAGACAACGCTTCACACTCCAGGCCCCTGAACAGTTTAGAGCACTGTAGTGATGAAATGAATCAGTTGACACTGCGCTCCAAACACAGCTGGAATTCGAAACTCGAGTCATGGCGGTCTGAGGCTGAGCACGCTACCTCTCGGTCACGGAGGCTCCCAACAATATTGAATATTTACGTGTTGTACATGCCGTGTATAGATGTGAATTGAAATTGTGTGCAAATCAATTGGTAAACCAAATAGCTCATAATTTGGTTACATAAACACAATTAGCCCTTTCAAGCCTGGATTAACCATTTTCATCTTCATCCACTACAAGCCGCGAATTGCTGTCGCAATTCTCGACTTGTAGTGGACGATGTGATTTGATATGGTTTAAAAATTAAAGAAAATTACCATGTATTGGTAAATCAGTTTCATGAAAATTTTTGTTTTAAACCCTTTGTTGTAGGAAAATTAAGTCTGTTTTCAGGGATGTAAAATGATGCTTTAATGCATCGTGAGGGCTTAAAGGGTTAAAGTACATATGATATAATAAACTGTAGAGCTATAAAATGACACGACATACCGCATGCTGTTACCAGCGCCACACCCATGAGCACGTCTGGCCCTTTTGTGCCGATAGGGAGAGATGACTCTGATCACAGAACGGACATACCACAAAGAACAAGGTGGCGGTTAGTGGTCATCAAACCTATTCCATCCATTTTCACCAATTGAAGCATCGTATTTCACATATTTTGCTTCCTAAATCCATTACTAAATAGTGATGTGTTGGGTCTGCTATAGTAAATAGGAAATGCCTGATATATCACCTTTGATTATGGAATAAAATGTACAGTTAATCAGCTGTATTTGCCGCCCGTTTAAAAAAGGTTCCTGAGCCTGGCAAGACCTAAGTCGAGTTGTGCCAAAATGAAAAAGCAGTAAGGGGTTTTGTCAAGGTAAAAAAAAATCAAAAAAATCCGAGAAAAACTCGGAAGTGGGTGGGTCAAGCACCAACTCGGACTTTTTTTGTGAAATTTTGTGTCTTTTTGTGTTTTTTGTGTTGTTTTCATGTTTCTCCCCAAAAAATAACAAATTTAAATTGTATCGGGGGGTATTAGTCTGACCAATCCGAGTTTTTTTAAACTTGACAAGACCTCTAATTGCGAGTAAGCACTCTCTGACTTTGCACGGCAGTGTAATTATAGAGTGGTACCGTGACAGAGGCTTGCCGGGGGGGGGGGGGGGCATTGTGTCACCTGTGTATATGAATCGTGACCAATCTGTGCCAGCGCGTACATGGCGCTAGAGGCTACCACGCGACATGATAGAGATGAACACGCCCAACTGGAGGTAGGCGCACGCGATCTATAGAGGTAGAACTGCAGAAAGACATGCACAATCAACTGTTAGAGAGCCTCATGTCAACTCCTCATACGATGGATCATCTTTGTCGGTTATGGCACCGAATTAATAACCCTTTAAATAACCTAATTGGCCACACTTCAAATTGCCTCTAGATTGCACATATAGTGAGCGACAGGTTATCTAGCAAAACAAATGATAGCTTTGCTGGACACTGTCTTTTCATAATTGTCTAGCTGTGGAAATATTGTTTCATATTTCATCACCTTGGTATTAAAGGGTCATTTCTTATTGCCTATTGAGCTTAGCTTTATGTTTACAGCAAACCCTTGATTACCACTGTGTTATTCAAACTTTACGTTTTCAAAGGCTCTGTATCAATATGACATCAAAACAATAAATTCCCCTCAACCTATTCAAGCCATTAATTATCATTGCAATCGGCATGCACTACAAGCCGCGAATTGCTATCACAATTCTCGAATTGTAGTGGAAGATGATGACTAAAAGGGGCTGACAAATTTAAGCAAATTGGTCTATATTGTTAAGACAGGTGTATGAAATTGACGTTCTAGGTCACTTAGGTGTGAATTTTTTGGGGATGCAAAAATGTTTTGTTGCATCACGAGGGTTTAACCCTTTAAGCCCCCACGATGCGTTAAAGCATCATTTAATTTTCCTAAAAACACACTTGATTGTTTAGAATAAAAAAATCCATGAAACTGGTTTACCAATACATGGCAATTTTCTTTAATTTTTCACCCACTTCAAATCATCCTCATCCACTACAAGTCGATAATTGCAACAGCAATTCGCGGCTTGTAGTGGATGAAGATGACAATGGTAAATTCAGGCTTGAAACGGTTAAAAGGTTAAATAACTTGTGGTGATTGCGTATAAATTATGAGAAAATGAAATGAGATACACATGAAATATAATAACTAGGTCATGTGTGGTTTGTTTGTAGGGTGAACGCGGAGGAGCATGATGAGGAAAAAAGAGCATTTGATCCCATCGGCAGTTCATTAATGAAGAAAGCCTTCGACCCCATTGGCAGTTCACTAATGAAGAAAGCATTCGACCCTATAGGCAGTTCACTAATGAAGAAAGCATTTGACCCTATTGACAGCTCACTTATGAAGAAAGCATTCGACCCCATTGGCAGTTCATTAATGAAGAAAGCATTCGACCCTATTGGAAGCTCATTAATGAAGAAAGCATTCGACCCTATAGGAAGTTCTCTAATGAAGAAAGCATTCGACCCTATTGGCAGCTCACTAATGAAGAAAGCATTCGACCCTATTGGCAGCTCACTAATGAAGAAAGCATTCGACCCTATTGGCAGCTCACTAATGAAGAAAGCATTCGACCCCATAGGCAGCTCATTAATGAAGAGAGAACTTGATCCCATCGGTACATCCCTACTAGAGAAACGTATGCTGGACCCCGTTGGGAGCTCTCTACTCAAAAAACGTATGCTTGACCCAGTAGGAAGTTCACTCCTAAAAAAACGCATGTTGGATCCAGTTGGCAGCTCCTTGTTGAAGAAGCGCATGCTGGACCCGGTAGGCAGCTCACTTCTCAAAAAGCGTATGCTAGACCCAGTCGGAAGCTCCTTGCTTAAAAAGCGTATGCTCGATCCAGTGGGGAGTTCATTGCTTAAGAAGCGTATGTTGGACCCTGTAGGCAGCTCGCTATTGAAGAAGCGTATGTTAGATCCAGTCGGATCGTCCTTATTGAAGAAGCGTATGCTGGACCCCGTAGGAAGCTCGCTGTTGAAGAAGAGGATGTTGGACCCGGTGGGATCTTCCCTACTTAAGAAGAGAATGCTAGACCCAGTCGGATCTTCCTTATTGAAGAAGCGTATGTTGGACCCGGTGGGTAGTTCTTTGTTAAAGAGAGACTTTTATGATAATGACATGTATGGTAATGAGATGGAGGACAGTGAGGATGAGAGGATCAGACAACTAGACGTCATAATGGACTCTGTGATGGGAAGAAACGCCATGGAGGACGAGCATATGCGGGAAGAAATGGAAGACCAGTAACACCATCTAGTGAATAGCAGATAACACATGGTGAACACCAGTAACACCACCTAGCGAATTACAGATAACACCTGGTGAATCAGACACACACTAACATCACGTGGGTAGTCTGATTACCTGCGACACCTGGTATATCGATCATCGCTATCACCACCTAGCGATTGAGGGATACACTCTAGTCATTTGGCGAGTGGTACATACATATAGCACCTTTTCAAATCATCCAATCCATGCTTCCCACACATCATACGAACTGGCGAATTGCCGATGTAATATTAACTGATACATCTGAATGTTTCAGCTTTGTACAGCCATCGTTGAGAGAATCTCCAGCATCAAAGCTTCCCCCTGATTGGTCGAGATTGAGATTTGACTATTTTAAAACCTCTTCACAAAATATCCTGTCAGATAATGACGTGGACCCTTATTTGTCTACGTGATAAACAATTTATTTCTAAAATCCACAAAATAATAAGGTTTCCGGACAACAGACGGCATTATGACACATAAACAGAAAAGTTGATTTTATGAGTGAGTCATTCGTGTCCTAGCCATTTGTTATGCCTAATATAAATGTCCCCTTGCAGTCATAGTGCTGTATGTTTCTATGAAAAATGAGTCACATATGACATTTTAATAGTAAAATAGGATATATATATAGCATTGTTGCATAAAACTTGAAAACTATTTGTTAATCGTTACCACATCGACCGCTGTAAGTATTAATGATCAGACATTGTACATTCCTGACATGAAAAGGCTTAGACACCCCCTCCCCTGGTACGACAGCGCTTAGACACACAAAAAAGCTGGAGCTATGCAATGTCAAACCAGGACTTAAAACTAGGTCAGCTTTCTGAGGAAAATATTATTTCAAACAGCGCACCAGCGCGACATACTTCCAATAACTAATATTTATACATTTATTCAGGAAATGAAGGCATTTTATTTTTGAGCTTTTGTGTGGTTAGTCTATTTCGTTAATTACAATATTTGGCAACAATTTATTGGCAATAAAACAATTACAGTCACAAAAACGATATACTTTTGAAAGCATCACCAACATAGTATTGTGTCTCGCTGTAGCGAAACTCAATTTTATGGGAATGAAAATGACTTTAAAGTCCCATTTCATTGTTATCTTTCTTTATATTGTTTCAACCATGCATATGTTCGTTACTTTACAACTGGCATTACTGACTAGCTCTGTTCTGATATATAATAGGAATTGTATTTGTTATATGCCCATTTAATATAGGCCATATTTAAAAAAAATCTTGTTATGAAATCTTGTTAAGAAATCAGTTCCAGAACATATAAAATCGCCCACAATATATATATGAGTTGAACACTGTTGTGTTTAAAAACAAGGTTAAATAGGATACAAAAGGCGGCTGTAAGTAGATACTATCAATCTATATAACTCTTTATCTAATACGTAAATCGACATGTCAGTATATTTAATAAATAACTCAAGTTACAATCTTGTACTTTGAACCATCCAATATCTGTATATGTTTCTGCTATGAATTGTACAATATGCATAAAACGTGACGGGTGAGTCATGGCTTGTTTATTCATCTGACACGTCGCCCCCTCGGACCTAAAGGCTTCTTTCTGCCACTCATTTGAGTGGCAGATAGGACCCTTTAGGTCTGAGGGGGGCGACGTGATTATACATAAATACGTATATATTTATTCTCCAATCATAGTAATAAATTGTTTATTTTTACAGTCAGTCTTGTCAATCTCTGCATCACGAGAAAGGGCCGTCTATTAAAGTCTAAACAAACTGGTTTTTGTCCGTATTTTATTCTTTTGAAATATTTTTATCTGCAATTACCAGAGTTAAAAAAACGGGAAATATCGTATGTTTAGCCTCCAGAACTCAAGTAAGGTATCTTATCAAAGGTTTGATAAAGTGTCCCTCGTAAATATGTTATAAGTATATAATATACAATACGGTGTTTACACTGCCCAGCCTGGTAATCGAACCACCACCCTTAGATCTACAGGCCTGGCTCACTGATTTACCAGTTCAAGCCTGCGGGGGAAGGCTTTAGGCACTGATATATTTGCCTGGGTTTGCAAATAATATTGACCAGGCGGAGATGGTTGGAATTTACCAAACACAGACCAGGAAATTGGTGGCTGCTGAACTCGAGGCGCCAAAACCTCAGACAGTGAGCAAGCGGCACTGCGCTATTAGAGTGAAGTGGCCTGACTGGTACAGCTGTTGGCAAAGAGTTAGCTAACAGTGAACTCGTGGAGTTATGTGCTATTCTATTTAATTTTTCAGTTATTTCTCTAAATTCAAGTTCCAGTATATATCACTGCTTACTAATTATGCTATATTTAACTTCACCCTTTCAGCGCATGGAATAACTTTGGATTCAGAATCTAACGTCTGAAATCAATCCCCGCAATTAAAATATCTATATTGGCCATAAACCCACACAACAACATAGGTATTTCAAGAAAGCAGAAAGAACTAACTTAGACAAAACAATTGGGTCTTCAAGGTTTTAAAAAAAATCAGTGTTGTATGGGTAAATTAGCTGGTTATAGAAGTGTTAATAAAACACAGACTAGCTACTGTAGTATACATCCGTACTCTAGGAGTTAAATCACAGACTAGCTCCTGTAGTGGACATCAGTACTCTAGGAATTAAAACACAGACTAGCTACTGTAGTGGACATCAGTACTCTAGGAGTTAAAACACAGACTAGCTACTGTAGTCGACATCAGTACTCTAGGAGTTAAAACACAGACTAGCCACTGTAGTATACATCCGTACTCTAGGAGTTAAATCACAGACTAGCTCCTGTAGTGGACATCAGTACTCTAGGAATTAAAACACAGACTAGCTGCTGTAGTGGACATCAGTACTCTAGGAGTTAAAACACAGACTAGCTACTGTAGTCGACATCAGTACTCTAGGAGTTAAAACACAGACTAGCTACTGTAGTGGACAGCAGTACTCTTCGAGTTAAAACACAGACTAGTTACTGTAGTGGACATCAGTACTCTAGGTGTTAAAACACAGACTAGCTACTGTAGTCGACATCCGGACTCTAGGTGTTAAGACACAGACTAGCTACTGTAGTCGACATCAGTAGTCTAGGAGTTAAAACACAGACTAGCCACTGTAGTATACATCCGTACTCTAGGAGTTAAATCACAGACTAGCTCCTGTAGTGGACATCAGTACTCTAGGAATTAAAACACAGACTAGCTGCTGTAGTGGACATCAGTACTCTAGGAGTTAAAACACAGACTAGCTACTGTAGTCGACATCAGTACTCTAGGAGTTAAAACACAGACTAGCTACTGTAGTGGACATCAGTACTCTTCGAGTTAAAACACAGACTAGTTACTGTAGTGGACATCAGTACTCTAGGTGTTAAAACACAGACTAGCTACTGTAGTCGACATCCGGACTCTAGGTGTTAAAACACAGACTAGCTACTGTAGTCGACATCCGGACTCTTCCGTGGCCAAGATCACTTTTGTAGTGGATGAGACAACGTTTAAAGTGGCTGTGATCACTTTTCCAGTGACCAAGATCATTTTTGTAGTTGCTGCGATAACTTTAAAAGTGGTTGTGTCTTTTGCGGTGGCCAATATCATTTTATAAGTGACTGAGATCACTTTTAAAGTGGCTTCAGTGGTTGACATCAGTTTGTTAGTGGCCACGATCATCTTTGTAGTGTCTGAGATAATTATTAAGGAGGATGTGATCACTTCTTAAATGATCAGTAAATGATCTGTGACATTGACCGAGCTATAACTCAATATAGATTTTCTGGTAATGACGGCACAAATTTACATAAAAATGGCACGTGGGACATTTTTTCAGCTTGTGAAAAAAAGCTAATCTTTTTCTATGGTTTTTTTTTACAAGCTAGATACACCAATTAGAAGTATATTTACGAGGGTGCACTGGAACCCTATTTTTCGACTAGACTAATAAGCTTATCAAAGCCACATCCAAAGGTTATAAAAATAATTGCAAATAATAGCAACAATAATGTGAAACATAAAAAATATAAAAAATAAAAATTGAAAGTGAAATGAAATTTAATTTGACACATAGACTACACATAGGCGCAAAAAAAGTTCCATCAATAACCAATTTGGCAGCCATTTTTTTTTATGTCGTGTATTTATTGCAAAACAACTTCCAACCTTTAATCAGCACATTTGTAAACAAATTGATGATTAATTATCACTCCCTATGTTATTTCTGTGAGATAGTCGGCCATTTTGGATTTTACAGTCCTAAAAAACATCCTATGAATATCCAGAGTAAACAAATTTTGTGTGGTTAGTCCAGACCTTATACAATACCGTGGTTCAAAAATATTTTGGTAAGGAATTTGTTTCAGGTTTTTTGCTAACTTTCCCTGACTAGTCGTATACTATTTCTGCGCATAGTATAATATTATGTGAATTACGAGATCAACGGGGGTGGCAATAGGCAAGAACCTATATAGTAAAATAAAAATATTGCTATTTTAAATATGTTCCGAGGTCCTTTATTGATATTTGTAACCAAAAACTATTTTGCAAAGTAGTAATTGTCGCAATATATTAATGATCAGTATCGTTTTCCATGCTTAATTAGTATATTTGAGATGGATAATATAATATTATGCGAATTACGAGATCAAGGGGGATGACTTCATTATTTCTGAAATAGGCAAGCCCCATGTAGTCAAATAAAAATATTGCAGCCTGAGATATGTTCCCAGGGAAGTTGTGGATATTTGTATCTAAAAATTATTTTGAAAAAAAGTAAATTTCAAATTTGCGGGCTATTTTTTAAATTGTTCATCTTCAAAAAATGTGTTTTTATGTAATTTTGATACATTTTAACCCTTTATAATCAACAAAGGTCAATTTACCAATTTTCTTTCTTCTCTAAGACTTAGTATCACATCTCTGCGCTACATTTTATTGATCATAATTTGTTTTCCATGATGATTTTTTTTTAAATGTTTTGCTTTTTTTGCCTTAAAATATTTTTTTTCAGGACACACCAACACTATTTCAACCGGTCTTAAAATGTGCCCAGAGATATGCTGGACATAGTACAATCGGTTGAGTCCATGAACAAAATGTTGTAAGCGAAATTAGAAAATATGGTAAGTGGCCACCAGACTATGAGTAATTTCCACCCACTTGAAGTTGCATACAACTTAAACTTCAAGGGTTTTTTTTAATTTGAAACACAATAAATGTTTTAGTTAACTCTTTCCGCTTCTTTTGAATACCTATGCCACGGCTGTTAAAAATATTTTACTCTTTCAGTGCGGGTATGGACTTTAGACGTTAGAATCAGACGTCTACTGACGTCAGAATCTGACGTTAAAAGAAGATCCCCGCGCAAAAAGGTTTATTATAGATATACGTCTAATATATATACGTGAGGTAATAGTGTTAGAAGACATGTTAGTCCCCCCCCCCCCCACCCCTTCGTCATTACCCCCTTTTAACAGCAAGAACGCTGGCTACAAGCCTAGAATAGCCATGGATTTATGCTGATTACTCAAAATGCCCAATCCGTGCAATTAGGCATTCGACGGTTTCTGAGTCTCTAGACCCTATATATCACATTTCCATCTTAAAACCTTAGGGTACTCACTACTAAGGGGTTTTGTCAAGTTAAAATAATAAAAAATATGAGAAAACTCCGGAAGTGGGGGGGGGGGGTAATTTGTACTTGTCCAGAATGTTTCCAAAACAAAAAGAAATTGGATAGTGGGGTGGGTAGATGGCGTCTGGCCTATCCAATTTTTTTTTTGTTTTAACTTGCCAAGACCCCTAAGTCTCTATGGAATATATGTTTACGTCCTAACCATGTATTGGATCGAGTAGAAGGATGTCCTAAATAAGAATATAGGTGCGTCTTAACATGCATTGAATAAAGTATTTATAAAAGCAGTCCAATTAAATAGAGTACAAGGGCTTCCTAAATTGCATTGTATATATTACAAGAGCATTATAATGAAGTACATTGACTTATATCATACAATAAATATATTATCAGATCATTATAATGGAGGACATGGGCGTCTATCATACAATAAATGTATCACAAGATACTTATAATGAAGGATATTGGCGTCTATCATACAATAAATGTATCACAAGAGACTTAAATGGAGGATATTGACGTCTATCATACAATAAATGTATCACAAGAGAATTTTAATGAGGGACATTGGCGTCTATCATACAATAAATGTATCATAAGAATATTATAATGGAGGACATTGGCGTCTATCATACAATAAATGTATCATAAGAATATTATAATGGAGGACATGGGCGTCTATCATTCAATAAATGTATCACAAGAGACTTATAATGAAGGACATAGGCGTCTATCGTACAATAAATGTATCATAAGAATATTATAATGGAGGACATTGGCGTCTATCATACAATAAATATATCATAAGAATATTATGATGGAGGACATTGGCGTCCATCATACAATAAATGTATCACAAGATACTTATAATGATGTTAATGGAGAACATTGGCGTCTACCATACTTGAAATGTATCACAAGAGACTTATAATGAAGGAAATGGGCTTCTATCATACAATAAATGTATCATAAGAATATTATGATGGAGGACATCGGCGTCTACCATACAATAAATGTATCACAAGAGACTTATAATGAAGGACATTGGCGTCTATTATACAATAAATGTATCATAGGAATATTATAATGAAGGACATTGGCGTCTATCATACAATAAATGTATCATAAGAATATTATAATAGAGGACATGGGCGTCTATCATACAATAAATGTATCATAAGAGAATTTTATTGGAGGACATGGGCGTCTATCATACAATAAATGTATCACCAGAGACTTATAATGGAGGACATGGGCGTTTATCATACAATAAATGTATCATAAGAAAATTAATATGGAGAACATGGGCGTCTATTGTGCAATGAATATATTATAAGAGCTTTAAAATAGAGTATAAACGAGTCACAACATGCATTGAATATATTACAAGAGCACTATATGATGGAATATAAGGGTGTCTAAACATGTAATTTAACATAACACCAAAGCCATCCTGCCGTGCAAAGCCAAAAGGCATATCCACTTACTTCACAAGTAAGCATCTACTGTCGTTTTGCTTTGCAGATTAACCCTCTAGAGACAGAGATGCTTCCTGACCTCTGGGCTTTTTACAATGATGCCAATTGTCATTTATTCCCGAGGACTTGATTGTGCAGTGATAGTTCTTACATAGCTTCTCAGAATGTTGTCAGAATTAACCCCCTCGTGTACATATCACGTTTACCATTACGTTTTTCTTACATTTTATTGACAGATGAAAGCACTGTTGTTGGGAAAATAATTTGTGTTTACACATCAAGATTTGCAAATGTTTGGACTCCAATTTAACACACATGAAGAAATTTCAGCCACTTCAATTAAGTTGTTGTTGCAGTAGCGAAACAAAACTTGAAGTTAGTGAAAATTAAATCAGATAACTGGGTTAAGGTTAACAGGCAAACGGTTAACAGGCTTGATATCAAATGTTTGTTTATGTAAATATGAATACAAATAAAACATAAAAGCAGAGCTAACCCGAGATATGCTGACATAATATACACATAATATAAATGAATTAAAATAGACAACATCGCAAAAAATAACGGAAAAATTATTGAACGAACGAAAAAAATAATTGTGTTTATTATTTTATTTATTATTTTATTTACATAATTTCAACCCACTAACATGACCAACAACGTTTAATAGCTCCCAACACTCACCTTGAGGTGAATAAAAATGACCTGATTTTATGAACTATGCCACTATAATATGTGAGTCAAATAAAACTTCAGAACCTCATTCTTGTGGTGCGCTATGCTATTATTTCGCTTAATGAACTTAAAAAAAAATTGTTTCAATTTGAAATCATCATACACATCTTAGTTTGCTCTTTCTGCTTCATTTTAGTACCTATATATATTAGATGTTTTAATTCTTCAACCCTATAAGCCCTCACGATGCATTGAAGCATCATTTTACATCCCTGAAAACAGACTTAATATTCCTACAACCAAGGGTTTTAGACGTCAGATTCTGATGTTTAATGTTGATCCCGCTCTGAAAGGTTTAAACTGTCTGTGTTTGTGAATACGACCGTCTGAAGCAGTTGTATGTTAGACAGACAGACAAACCAACCAACAAGACCAAAAACATAACTTTCCTGGTAGTATTTATTTTCACAATATGCCAGATGGACATGTGGGCGTCACTAGCAGATACAGGTTTATTTCATTATCTCCTTTATCAGCCATTAATGAGCTGTAACAGATAATCAACTTTTTAAGTGCTTCTTTACCCCTTTAAGCCCTCACGATACATAAAAGCATCATTTTACATACCTGAAAACACACTTAATTTTCCTACAACTGGGGGGTTTTACAATTAAAATTTTCGTAAAAACTTGTTCACTTATACATGGTAATTTTCTTTAATTTTTAAACCACATCAAATCATCTTCATCCAGTCCAAATCGGCTTGTACTGAATGAAGATGACAACATAAAGTCAGGCTTGAAAGGGTCAAACCTTGACATTTTTCATTCATTTAAAGCTGGCATCGCTAACGCAATCACCAACGCCAAGCAATCTAATATAGCTATAATAAGAAACACGTACATGCCACATAGTAACCCTTTACCTGCTGGTGTCACATATATCCCCACACGAATATTACCAGCTCCAAGCAATCTGATATTATTTAATTAGAAACATGCACAGACGGTGTTTAAGCATCAAAATTTGCAAATGTTTGGTCTCAAATTAAACAACTATGAGTAATTTCCACCCGCTTGAAGTTGTTGGTTGCGGTAGCGAGACACAACTTCACAACATTTTTTTCAATTTGAAATCATCATAAATGTGTTAGTCATTCATTTGAATGCCTATGTCATGGGTATATGGACATTATAAATAGTTTTGCTCTTTCAGGGCGGTGATCGACATTAGACGTCAGATTCGGACGTCTACAGACGTTCGATTCTTATGTCTAAAGTCGATCCCCGAGCTGAAAGTGTTACTACCGATATACCTTTTATAGTGAAATAATAGGATTTTGTGTTTGAAGACATGTTAGCCCCCCCCCCCCCTCGTCATTACCCCCTAGCAATGATTTAGTAATTTACTCACATAATTAGCTTGTATCCATCCACCACATGGGAAGCACTGATTGTTTTCACTGAAGTCCCGAGATCAAAGAGGTCGAATCACCTGGATAATCCATAATAGACGTGAGCCAAAAACACTGCCGCTCTGTGCAGGAAAAATGGCGGCATATGACGTCATCGTCACGGTTGACTGCGTCAGAGAAGCGTTAATCTATAGCCAGCACATCCCATTAACCTTTTCAATTCTGAATTTACTATTTTCATCTTCATCTCCACCCACTACAAGCCGCGAATTGCTGTCGCAATTCTCGACTTGTAGTGGATGAAGATGACTTGAAGTGGGTGGCAACTGAAAAAAAGATATTTGTTATTGTTAAACAGTTTCATGATAATTTTCGTTCTAAAATCCGTATGTTTCAGGAAATTAAGTCATTTTTCAGAGATGCAAAATGATGCTTTGAAGCATGGTTAAGGAAAGGGCGTAAACCTATGGCTGAATTAATGTTCAGCCAGAGTTGTATTCGGGTGACAACCATTAACCCTTTCATCGTGGGGACCGACTTTCATTAACCCTTTTGAACCTGAATTAACCATTGTCATCTCATCCACTACAAGCCGCGAATTGCTGTCGCAATTCTAGACTTGTAGTGGATGAAGATGACTTGTAGTGGGTTAAAAATTAAAGAAAACTGCCAAGTATTGGTAAATCAGTTTCAAGGAAATTGTCATCATAAAACCCCTAGTTGTAGGAAAATTAAGTCTGTTTTCAGGGATGTAGAATGATGCTTTAATGCATCGTGAGGGCTTAAAGGGTTAACCGCGAAACACACCAACGCGATTGCAAGCGCGACGTCCAGCGCGACGCCACACGCGACGTTTGTGACAATGTTGTTTGAATTGGCCCACAATTCAAACAACATTTTCCAAAACTTCGCGCGAGACGTCGCGCGGGACGTCGCGCTGACAATACCGTTGGTGTGTTTCGCGCTCTAGACGTCAGAATCTGACGTCCAGATAAGTGATATTAAGGAGCTGAAAGGATTTAATATGTTTAATGGCCGTAGACCCATAACATATGTATTCAAATGAAGCCGGAAAAACTAACTAAGACATTTATGATGATTTCAAATTTATAAACCCCAGTTATATACGGGCTTAGGTATGTTCCAGTCAAATTGAGGGACACAGAAGATGACCAAATTAATTGTGATCAAAATAATTCAATATACGATGTGTTTATGTCTCACAAATATAAATATTTTCGTCATTTGTAGCTGTCATTTGCATTAGTAATTCCAGCTTTAACTCTTACAGTGCGGGGATAGAGTTCAGTCGTCAGAATCTGACGTCTGTAGACGTCAGATTATGACGACTAAAGTCGATCCCCGGCACTGTAAGAGTAAAAATATTTCTAATTGTCGTAACCCCATAACATAGGTATTCAAATGAATCAGAAAGAGCTAACTAAGACATTTATGATGATTTCAAATTGATTAAAACCCATTGGTCTCCAAGAATTATTGAAAAATAAATTCAGCGTTAAATAATTGAAAAATAGAAACGACCAATTCAGCAGCACAGGGGTTGAAGCAGCGTGTAATAATATAACGTGTTTATCAGGCAATGCCATAAGTCATGACGGCGCATCCGGGTTCTGTGGTCCTGTCAGGCGCATGCGTCAATCATGAGGATCAAAGACCTTCTGGTAAATTATAGAGGTCGATCTGACATTGTTTCGTCATTGCTATTTGAGTTGATTATTGCAAACAATATTCCTATATCGATGGTAAATCACATGATGTTATTTTATTTTCCCATCGCCTTACGATTCATGTTTAGGTATACAAATAGTTTGTATGGGTTTTAAGCGGAATCATAGAAATGTCGATAAAAAATATTTTTCTAAATCTAAAAAAAAAATCATTACAAAACTAATAACAAAAATTGATGTCATCCCAAGGAGCTGCTTTAAATTACATTTTGAAACTTTCGCATTTTCACGACTTGAAGTATTTGTGGCATTAGCACTGCCCTTTGCGTCGTTGCCCATTATATTTATATATAGAAAAAATTATATTATATTATGATATAATATATTATAATTTGTTTAGTACTTTGTCCTCTCGTGTCATTGAGTGAGTGAATATTGCTTTAAGTCGCTTTCTGCACAATCATGGCAATATCGAGACAGAGGGAAGCCCGAAGATTTTGTTTTAAATTTAAACATTTGAATTTGGAAAGAATGATTAATGCATTCTACCCCCCCCCCCCTCCATAACACATGTTGAAATCCTTTATTTGTATTTTTATGTGTATTTAGGATAATAACCCTTTCAGCATCGGAACCGTATGTAGCCGTCAGATTCTGACGTCTAAACACGATGGCCGCACTGAAAGACGATTGCCTTTGCAGAACTGGTCGCATTATTAAAAAGGACATGATTTTGTGTGAGCAGTGCCACTTATATTACCACTACACTTGTGTCAACCTCAGGGCCCCACCAACAGAGCCATACACATGCCAGGATTGTAATGTATAATTGTAATGTATAATAAATTATGAGTACAGTGCTAGAATTGTAAACAGTTGATGATTATATCATAAAGATCTGATTAAAATGAAGAAATGTGTTATTTGAATATGACTGTGTTGTCCTACTTTCCTAATTTGCTGTTTTTATCGATCAATAAATTATTTAATTTTGTTCACCATTGCGTGTCAATACCGCCGACATAGACAAAATTAAGTTCCACCTTGTTGACACACA
This sequence comes from Flabesymbios commensalis, assembly GCA_964017125.1. Taxonomy (NCBI): domain Eukaryota; kingdom Metazoa; phylum Annelida; class Polychaeta; order Terebellida; family Flabelligeridae; genus Flabesymbios; species Flabesymbios commensalis. Next base: position 3,841,460 of record OZ024916.1, read on the forward strand.
ACGGCCAGTGTGTGCACAGTTGGGTGTAAGCAGGGTGATGCCTAATTTCGCCAGCCTGTGGCCAGGTGTTGTCAAGCCACAGAGTTGACTTCTGGTGTAGGCTACATGTAATGCTAGGCCTTTATACAGCTTACTTAAAATCGTTATTAGTCCCGAAAAAACGTCAGTTTACAGATACACAATTATTTGCATTGATTAAAAAGTAAATATTTAAAAAATAATATAGAGAGAGATATAGATATTTATATGGATTCTGTACTTTATCAAAGCATGCATGATTTAAGATTATTACAGGTTTATAATAATATCATCATACTTGAGTGAGATTGATTACAGAAACAAAAATAAACACTTGACACACCTTGATGTATATTTTGTGATATATTGTAATTATCATTAAGTATAAAATGTTGCTCTTCGTGGATTGAAGTGTACACATTTTCTAGCTATTATTTTTTTTCAATATTATTAATATAAGACTGCTGCTCAGTTATTTAAACACAACCCCTTGATACGCATATCTCAAATATTCAAATAGGCGTTTGAGTTTACTGCATCTTCCTAAACAGATTTAAAGGAAGTATATAATAACATTAATGTAAAAAAATACGCTGCATAATCATCCGTAAGTGTTCCACACAGTCATGCGCAATGTATAGGAATGTAGGTGATGCCTAATATCTACCCCATTCCTAATTTCGCTTGACACCGGCACTAAAAGAATTAAACTGAATACCCATAACATATTTATTAAAATATAAGACATCTGTGATGATTTCAAATTGAAAAAAAAATTGGTCTCGATGGTTTATGCAAAAATATGTCAGTGCTGTAAATATTAATAATCTTCATACGGCGTGTTGTAGAATGTAGATCAGAATGCTCCCTGGGACATTATTTCACCTGCTAGTGCAATATTTCACCTCCATTGCTTGTTCGTAAGTTTATTCTCGTGCGTCTAATGACAGATTGTATGCCTTCAAGCACTACTATCGGGGCTTCGAACATGTGAACTGTATTAGCACCACTGCTGAATGGCAGTCCCAGATGAGAGAGTATTTGCGACTTGCAATCTCCCCTGGGACCGCCACTCAGCAATGGTGTTATTAGAATTCGACATATGAGACAAAATGGATTTTTAATTATATCAATAAATTGTATATATTATATCTGTCTGTCTGACTGAGTCTGAGTCATTTCTACATTCTTTGATTTCGTACAGAACGTATTTTAATAATATGATACAGGTTCATTAAAAAGTGTTCTTGTGCTACGCGTCCATCTATATACAATCTGTATTACAATCACGCACTGACTTTATTAATCTGGTCCTCTCCAGGGAGATTGGTGCAAGTCGCCATCTTAAGACACATGGACGATTTGTTCAGACGCGTTCAGTAAATAGACTCCCCTATCACCATAGCGGCTGCTTCCGACAGGTCACGCAGGGCCGCGAGAGGTCACGAAATCTGGACGAGAACTTGTCAAAGCTTCACTCAGATTGACAAAAACTGACTAATACCTAATCATCACATTAACAACGTCTGATTGACAACGAAATGACCAATGAATGACCATGATTATTATGATGGGTTGTATTATTTTCGCGTGGATTAGTTTCACGTAAAATAGGCCATGGGCTATTAACCTCTGTGCAGCTGAACTGTTTGATTATATTTTTCATTCATTTAAAGCCGGAATTGCTAACGCAATTTACAGCTTTAAATGAGAAAATATAATTATATTAAACAAAATAGACATTCCCGAAATGAAAGTATTTCAATAACAGATCATGAAACAATTTGATCAATTTGAGTGGCATTTTATTTGGTTTGAAACTAGCTTCATCCCGTGGTCACAGCAAAAGAGGGTTGAGAGCTCTGAAGTATCAAATTTACATTTCTTACATTTTCAGTCACATTGAAAAACACAATTTTTAGGAGAAGGGTTAAGCGACAAGAACCTAAATGTTAACCCTTTAAGTGCTATCTTATATCAACTTCAAGTGTGTTTTTTACAATGACCTCACCAGGAAGTGACCTTCTTCTAATTGTGGACATGCGCACTGATAACAGAGCGTTTGGCTGACGTCCTGTGTTTCCCGGGGGATGACAACACGCTTCATTTAACCTCATCTCCCAACTTACCCACATCTCCCCGACAAACAAGAAAAAACAGCTCGGCTGATGAAATACTCTCAAAGCCACCGCGCTGTCTGTAACAGCTAATACTCTCAAACCCACTTCTCTTTAGCCTCGATTCTGTTTATCGGGTTTACGGGGTTTATCGTGAGGTAATCAGCTTAGGCTGACACGAGATGCTGCATACCACAATGCTGGCCGCCCAATATTATCACAGCATAGTGCTGTATTCGAATACATTTGTGATCACGATACAATTTTTTAATTTGATCATAGTTAAATAAAATCTATTGTGCCGTAGTTAGGTTCTTTGAAGTATTAGATAAATTGACCTGATGGATAATTTACCTTTAAAGCGGTGAAATAGTTTTGTATAAACCATGAAGGCCAAAGGTTTTTTTCTATTTGAAATCATCACAAGACGGGGATCGTCTTCAGAGTTAAGGCCACTGTGTTTTATTTCTCTGTTTTAGATCAGAAAAAATCCATCATCTTATGAGGGAGGGCGGTAAAAAAAAACATTTAAGAAAAATATATACTGCTTTTTGGCTTTGCAGAACTGTATTGCTGCCTGCCTAGTAAGCACAATACCCCATGTTGATTTATTATTAGACCATCGTCTGCGACGCTTGGCCAGCATCAAACCAATTTACTGACTGCGATGGTACGCTGTACAATACCCAGTGAACACAGAACTGTACAAGTGTCTTGTGTTTACTGGGTATATATCACGAAAACCAAAGTATTAACCTTTGAAGCGCCAGTCCGAATTCTGAATCATTGACCTTCATTTTGCCAAATCTCAATAATTTTCACTCGCTTGAAGTTGTGGATTGCGAGACACAACTAGAAGTGGGTGAAAATTCAAATTGAATGATGTGGCGATTAAAGGGTTAAATCGATTTTAGATGCATCAAACTCAGCATTCAAAACGTGGCACAAATGACTCTAAACTAACAAAAAAGTAGCCCGATTGGCCTACCGCTGTTTGATACTTTCAGTTTCTAATTGATTCCCAGCGCTACAAGTATTTATACAATAATGATAAACTGTGCTCATCTGAAATAATATCATACCAATCGTAATTAATTTTACATCAATGCCTAGTGATCAAATGTACAGTGGCATATATATTATGCAGCAAGTGAAATGACACGGTTTTACATTGTACATTTTTTTGTATCTTTAAACGTTTTTAACACAACGCGCCAGTTTTCTATATTTGGTGGCAATTGAGTTCGAGACAAATGCCCCCCTATACAATGAGATCACTTGATATACGAATATTTCACAGGATTATTCACCGGGTAATAGACATCGAAATAAATATTTTCGCTTTTATTAAAAAAAAAAAATCTGATGAGGGAGGGCGGTAAAAAAAACATTTCAGAAAAAAAACATTCAAACTATTTTCTGAAAAGTTCTATTTTAAATCAAGTTATTGAGGGCGACGGAAAAAACAAGCAAAAAAACATAGCTGGAAAAAAGTTTCTTATTTCCTGAAATGAATTTGTTTTTTTTCGGAATGTTTTTATCTACCGAAATTAAATGTTTTTTTACGAAAATCGGCAACAATTCAATGCGCGCGCTGGGCAATGTTTTTTTTTTTAATGCGCGGCCTAAATCTAATGCGTGCGCTCATCTAAAACAGAGAAAAAAACATAGTGGCCTAAAGCACCATGTATGTGATAGACGGGTTCCTTTTGCTACACGGTACTGGTTGATTACACTATCATCACCAACCACCGATTGGTAGCTCTACTCTCATTGGCTGTCTTTGTCAACGATCACCTGATTGGTAGAACAGATTATCTGAGTTGTTCGCTTCTGTCGGTCTGGCATTCACTTTCAGTGCGAGGCTTTCTGACGAACAACCTGTGTGTTGAAATAAAGTCTGTGTGATAAAATAAATATCTGTGATATGTTGCAATGAACATAATTTTGCCTCGATAGGAAAGAAACATTTCTCACTCTCTTCCAATGTTCATGATTAGGATTTCGAACCGGTAATTTCAAAAATTCATTGTGACTTTAACAGGTAGTACTGGTAGAAAAAAAGGAGATTAAACGTTGTTAAATTCACGAATGTTTCCTCTTCACAAAATTCACATCTTCAAAAATTTATGACCTTCCATTCTGGCTTCAAATGGTTTGTGAGAAAAAAAATCTAGCTTTATTATAAAAAAAATTGTAAAAAACCTGCAATTTTTGGTTCTCCTACATCTCTTCCTCTCATGGAAATGAGATAGTCACCCCCTATTTTAAGATAGATATGCTGGCGTATAAAGACGATCCCCGCACTGAAAGAATTTAAACATTTGTAAGGGCCGCATACCCATAACATAGGTATTCAAATGAAGCAAAAAAAGCAAACTAAGACATTTATGATGGTTTCAAATTGAAAATAACCTTTTGGTCTCTTGTTTTATATTAAAATAATTCAGCGCTTTAATGGTTAATAGACCTCATGGCGGTTTGAAAGAAACAAAAATGTTTCTTCCCCATCAACTCGTAAAACTCAGTATTGTTGGGAGCCTCCGTGACCGAGAGGTAGCGTGCTCGGCCTCAGACATCCAAGGTGTGAAGTTAGAATCCTGTGTCTAGAGAGCAGTGTCATCTCACTCATCTCACCATCCTCAGGAGGTTCTCCTGGCACAATTTGGACTGTATATGCACACAAGTGGCATAAAGCCCGATTCATGTCATGTGGATGTAAATAGACCACATAACACTGGAAGCCGTTAATAATGCTATCATGGTGAACCTCTCTCTCTCTCTTCACGCTGTAGATGTGTGCTATAGGTACTATGGCACGTGACCTTGATTTAGGACCGAGGTCACGTAATTAGGTCGTGTTCATGACCTATATCTGGTCCAACCACTGATTGTTTCCAGTGAAGTCTCCGAGATCAAAGAGGTGGAATCGCCTGGATAATCCATGATGGACGTGAGCCGAAAACAACAGCACGAAATTGCGGTGGATGACGTCATCGTCACGGGTGATTGACCCCTACAGCGTTAATACATCATCAATACTGGTCACGAGGTCATATCCTGGTTATGTACACCTGCCAGACGCATGCGTGAATCATCAGATTTCATATATATATATAAGCCTTCACGATACATATACAATATACAGTAGGCCTACAGAACAAAAAAGAACAAGACTATACATAAGACATGCAGTAATAGTGCATTCATGATAATATCAAAGTTCAAACTATATTATTTTTTATCATCTGGCCACCCAGCGATTTTAATGCTCACACTTTATTCTATAGACTTGTGATGTGATGTAATATTCAGTATTGTAGGGAGTCTCAGAGCCTCCATGACGAAGAGGTAGCGTGGTAGACCTCAGATCGTCATAGCTGGAAAATGGAATTCATTGCCTGGATGGCAATGTCATTCTGATTACCATCAACATTATCATGAGATTATCCTGGCCCAGTTTAGCAGATATGTGCACAAAGGTGGCCTAAAGCAGCATTAATTTATTATTAAGTTTCAACCGGAATAAACGTAAAGTTAATAAATAAACAAATGAATGTATGAATGACTAAATCAATGAACTAATGAGCTTAAGGATGGATGAATGAATGCATGTATGAATGAATAAGTAAATGAATGAATCAATGGAAGAATAAATGAACGAATAGATAAATTAATAAATATTAATTAATTTGGGCCACCTGTCATGTGAACTGACATGGCTAGCTTCAGAAAGTCTGCCTATATTATTAGTTGCCCTCACATGCACTCTACCCCCTCCCTTAAATAGAGAATATGTTATCTCTGCTGGTTTAATGCTGGCTCGGCGTCTCGTGCGTTGGACCAACGTTAAAGCAAAACACTAGTAGTCTAGACATGGAGGGTCATCTAGATCACACCCGTTTGGGTAGAATAATCTCACTTGGAATCAAATCAGAGTCACAGTCACAACCAAAGAGTTAAACTAAAACAGAGATGGCTTTAACTGTTAGTAGTCTGGAAGCCAAATTGAGAAAAGACGCTCATTTAAGGTTTTCGTGTGCATGAAGTATATATTTACATATTTGTTATCAACGGAAAGGTAAAGATCTCAAGAATACGAATCTGCCTGTTGTATAATTTTAAAATGCGCCTTTTTAACTGAATTTGCCTCTTAAAGCTACTCATAATGCTTTTTTTTATAATTTTACCTTGTTACATTTCAACTGTGTTCTAAATTTGTATAGCGTGGTATATATAAATATAAAGTCCCTCATTTTGTTCCATTTACATAAATAAGCCTACTGGCTATTATTCTTGTAACAAGTAGAATGTTTTTCTGTGACGCTAACCATGGTAACGCAGCCCCTAGAAACCATTCCTCAAACTACTGATGGCAACAATTTCAAAACATGATAAAACTTTTTTATCTGATTTTTTATAAGGTTAATTTTGCCAGTTTTGAGCTTATGAAAAAACTATCGATCAACGACTGTGGTCACGTGATATTTTCTATGTGAGAAGAGAATTACTACAGATACAACTATTCAAAACTGAGCCAAAACAACGAAATTGCTATAATTGTTATATGACTATCGTCTAGTGATTAAAATGTATTACAGCTCATTTGACTAATCCTTTTGCCAGCAGGACCATACATGAGTGTGGAAATTAATGAAGAGAGGTGTATAAACCTATGTAACTGGAAAAATGTTTTCAATGTACAAACACTGTCACACAGAGGTCAATCAAGGTCACATTATCGGAAGCAATAAGTTGAACATTTTTCGAGAATTGTTGTTAAGATTCAGATTGCGTTGAACTAAAATACAAAATAAAGGTTTTATTTGCACGTCCTGACATCGTACTACATACATATGCTATTTGGCTGGATAGACATACAGTGCGCCAGCTCAATTTGACACTGATGTGCTGATGAAATCGCAAATGCTTTCAGAATGATTAAAGGTCAAGGTCATGTGTTTGCTATCAAGGTTAGCGCTCTAAAATTTCCACAAATCCTGAGAAAAATACTTATTTTTCCATATCTCATTGATATGGATTTTAGTGTTTTTGAGTGCCTTTTATGGGTTTTCTTCGCGGTGCGTAATAAATTACAAACATAACATTGCAATGAAAAACTCTCAAGGTCAGGCCCACTCCAGGTCAAAGTTATTTAAAGGTCAAACAATCTAAAACTTGTGCAGACTGTATATTTTGCATGATGATTTTTTGGCAAATTTGCAACATAATCGCATTCATTCCTATCTACGTCACTCTGTTACGATAAAAATCACAGACAGCTTCGCCCGACGTACACTAAAGCTCATTGGGATTGATCCGTAGCTAGTTTGTCTGCAACTGGACTGCGACGGACTCCGAGCAGTCTCACACCAGTCACATAAGGGTGGTCGCAGTTCATACCTTATTGCAACCCTTCTTATAGTTGTCGGCGACAGCGTTGTGATCGGCTGCGAGCTGTCGCCGAGTGATTGAAGACGAAAAATCGGCACGTCATAGCACGTGCCTCAGATGCACCTATATATATCGTCGCTGTCCAGGTAATATTGCGTATGCATGTAGAATGTCGAAGTTTGGGGGTAATTGAGACAACATGTTTATTTTTGCCATAACAACCCAGCCTCGTTCCCAGGGCTAGACAAGCACAGCTTGTTGGCCCTGGTTTACAGCTTTGAAAATCAGTTCTCTGCTTTCTGATAGGGCCTACAAAACAATAGTCTGGTGACCCACACCTGACCCTGAAAACTATGTCAAGTTTGAGTTTACATCATATGTTTGTTATCATAGGCTTAGTATTGCTGATGAATGATAATGTAACAACCGATAGGTCGTATCCATCGGTTATTTGATGTGAAATAGGCTTTTTTGGATAACATCAAATTTGATATATATAAATTGTCATATTTTTTGTGAATAATTATCAGAAAAATATAAATAAATTGTGATTTTGTATGTTTTCAGACTTGCTGAGTCTATTGGTAACATAATTTTTTTCATAGCGCCCATAATATGGGAAAATCTAAGAGTCATACATGTTTGGTGTGCTGCTCTATGACCAAACCTATACACGAATCGGTTTTTATTCTACTAGAAACTATATTTTCAGTATGCCTACTAAAGGCAGGTCGGTCTACGCCATACCACCCACGAAAGCAACACTATTGCGACAAAAAATTCTGCACTATTAATTTTATCGTATCACCTTATATCGCTTTTCTTTTTATCACCTGGAGAGGTAGGTGTAATGATCTGTGCGCAAAGCAAGACAACAACAAAAGTTAGCTAGGAGTCAAATGTCCAGGCGCCTGATCAACCGAGATCAGTCTTTGAGCTGCCAGCAGCCTGCTAGAGGTGATCACGAGGGGTATGGACTGACCCCTCTGAGATATTCTGTGATTGACCTTGAATATTTAAACCATCATCATTAAAATACCATCTTTTAGCTACCATCCGTGTCCGCCATGATACCACCCAAACGTTTTGTCCAATGAAATGATAATGAGCTCATTGTCTATGAGACAACAAACGAATCCATTCAGAGCCCCCCTTCTCGTGTCATGCAGGTTTGTGCACCGTATTCACGGAGCAGCAACAGAGAAATCACGGCTTCCATAAGTGTCCAGTCTAACTACAGAAAATACCGTCATCGACGTAAGTAGATAGGCGTGATGCCACAATACTCCTGGCTCTGTCATAGGACCCCGTATACAATGAAAGAGGCAGAGACTTTGACTTTACATTCATGTACTGGGGTCATGTGGCTATCAAAATAACCAGGGTAGACTTTTAAAAAGTTAGACCTAAAGTCACAGGAAGCAAAAATTCAAAATGGCCGCCAGGAACACGTGAAAAATTCATGATTGATCATAACTTTCAAAGAAAGCACCTAGAAGATTCATTTTGGTGTCCACACCTAGGTTTTTAGGTATGAGGAATTCAAACAAAATGATAACAAAAAACCTCAAAGCAATACAATGTACAGAAATTCAAGATGGCCGTCACGCTAGCATGAAAAATCTATGTCTGCTCTTAACGTGTTTTTTTTTAAATGCCCTTATACGATTCATTCTGGTGTCTACACATACGTTTTTATGTATGAGGAATTCAAAAAATCTAAATCAAAGGCTTTAATACAAGCAAATGTGCAGAAATCCAAGATGGCCGCCACACTAACGTGAAAAATCTATGTCTAATATGAAAATATATCTCTGCTCATAAAAAAGTTCATAAAATTCATAAAAAAAGTTCGCCTAGGATATTAATTTCGATGTCTACACCTAGTTTTTATGTGTGAAGAATAAAAATAATATTCAACTGAATTTGCAGCAATCCAAGATAATCATCACCATCTGAGCTAAATCCACCTACTTTATTAGCATTTGAATAGATCTACTCAGAGGTTTTCATTACCGTTCCATCAATTTTGCATTGAATCAAAGTCATATTGATTTCAATATTCAAAGATTCATAGATTTTAATTAGTTAACACAACAACAAATATTAAATCCAAAAGTTTAAGAAAAAATCACTAATATAACAACAAGTAGTTTGCAAATTAGATGACTATAAGCAAGAATAGATAAGGCATAGAATATAGGCCTACAACTCGAAATGTTGTAAATTGACCAAATTAACCTGTGATAAAAACTATACAACACACAGCAATAAAAACCTATTAATTTATAGATTAGCATCTCGTCTATATTTTAAACTATATTTTGAACCTTAACCCATATATCCAAGGGTGTAGCCCTTCTGAAAATAAACCAGTCTCAGCCGTTTTTATTAAATCTTGAACCAGCCTATCATCACCACAATTTTCCACCGTCGCGCCACAGTCACTAATTATGCACATTTTCCATGAGGCCTATGTTTATAAACAACACTGCTGTGAGCTGTAGCTGTTTTTTGTTATTATTCGCAGTTCACCATCAATATAGCCATGACATGTACACGTGATGTTCCTTTCCCTCCCACCAAGCCTCTACAGGTGCGGATCCAGATAATAATCTGACCGGGTTCCAACAAAGGGCTCTTAATTTATTTCCAGTCTCACAATAAAATGACAGAGATCTAATTTCAGTCAACATGTCATCGCAGTCTTACTTTGCCAAAAAAATGAGGAGTATAGACAAGATTGCGTATATCTGAACACAAAAGTGCTTAGTGTCTATGGATGATGTCACCACTAGTCATCCATCATGCTTCTGTCATGTATCCTGCATGTATCCTGCATCCTGCATTACTTCTTTGTTTGTAACTATACATCTTTGTGAAATGATATGGGCGATTCTCTTTTGCGTTCCACCTGTTCTATTCATACTTGGGAAAATTTGCATAGTTTTGCATTTTAAGCACCTTTAAAAAATGGTGTCCTTAAAATGGAAATTTGTAATTCATGTTTTATCTTTGCAATTGTAGATAACTAGGCCTATTTCATTTGACAATCTATCTATTTTATTTTTTGCATTTCTGCACTTCAAAAGAAGTTCGATGCGACGAATTGCGTGCACATGTGTCACATGCCCCTATAGAGATTATAATAGTCTATAGCTCTATGATGATGATCAAAACCACTGTTATCATGTGGCCCTATATCTTAAATTCAATATTTCTTTTCAATGTCAGATAATTTTACGTATGATCAACGCTTACGCCTACAGTTCGACTGGGCCTCAAATCTCAGAGGTAGGTCTATGGCGAGTGGGATGGTCGGATTAACCAATATGTCGTGGTAAACCTACACCGGGGTTCCGTTATGTGTCACGACGGCCGACGAAGGACTCCTCCCAATCTTGCCATCAAAACTCAAATAACTTCCTCCTCCGTCTGATCGACGGTATTAAACAAACCAGGAAACTGTCTTCTCTCTTGTCATGTTTATTTGATTAACGTGCGATAACAGCAAAGCACAACCATCCGCGCACGGCACGTCTCTATGGACTTAGCGAGAGCGAGCTGCGGCACGTCCGCAGTCGCTGAGTATCACGCTTCAAGTGAGGGAAAAATACCAAGGGCCGCACCACGCTGCTCAGTGTGCGCACGTCACCACAGTATGACAACGAGGCGGTCATCCCTGTCAGCCTGCGTCCAGGAATTGGGGGATAACTGCCACATTGACTAAGCGATGTCAGGATCCTACATTACCCCCGGCTGAGTGACAACGTAGGACCAAACTGACGTGTAGGAGACTGCTTCGTGCAAGTAGCGGGGTTGTCAATTATGTAACCTCTTATACTAAGCATATTGTTCTTTAAAAAAAATATAGCGGGTGTGGTTACATTGTGGGCGGTTGAAAGTGCAGCATTATACGTGAATTGTCCGATCCTCTTAACACCAACTGTCCTTGATATATTATTCATGTGCTGCAAGCTGCTATCAACCCATTCATTTAATTAACAGAATTGCTATTAATGCTTTAGCAATGAACTTGCTAAAAGATAATGTCTTTACATTTACATATCTGTACACAATTCTGCCAGGCCTGGCATATTCATTTACAATTTAACAACATTGTGATTACGAGGTATGCGGTTGGGCCCGCCATAGACGTCATTGGGCGCGACTATGGCGTGAACCATCTGCACAAATCGAGCAGGAGTCTGGACTGTGCGTCCGACTCTAGTTTTCGCACTGTTTGGTCGGTCGAAATTTTTTCGCGAGTAGCGATATTCGCATGTTTGCTTTTTGTCGAGTCGATTGCGGCTTCAGCAGCACCCGGGGTTTTACCCCGTAGATGTAAAGGTATGCGGGAATACGTTCGTAAACCACCGCCGTTCCCGTTAGCGCGGGACGCGGCAGGGGCTCGCGAATGCGGCGCTACGTAAGTATTGTCTCTGTTGGACAAGTTTACTTTAACATCTATTTGCTTTGGGACTGTGGCCGATTTTTGATTGCTTCTGACTGCCGTCGATTTTTTTGTGTTGACTCTCGTCCCGTTGGACGTCAGAGTGTCCGCACTACCAGGTCTAGGTGGACCCTGTGGATTCCTACTAGATGTCCTGGTAGCCGTCAACTTCCGTGAGTTGCTTGGCGTTTTACGCTTCGTTGTCGTACCTGTTGTAGGCTCGCACTCCATGTGAGCGGGTTTAACGCGATCTAAGGAGACCGTCTCAACCTTGCCTTTAACTAGGATTTTCATAACTCTGCCGCTCCTCGCGACGACCTTGTATGGTCCGTCGTAAGGGGCTGTCAGAGGCGGTGCAATTGCGATTCGGCGCAAGAATACATGAGTACAAGTAGCGATTTCCTTGAATTGGAAAATGTTGTGTTGTTGTGTGTCACGTGGCGGACATAGACGGAGACGTGACATGGCTACGCGTAGCTTGTCTGAATAATTCTCCAAATCGGTGTTAGCGTCGACGTTGTACTGTTTAGTAAACTCTCCTGGGAGTCTAAGGGTTGTCCCGTAAATCATCTCAGCAGCTGACCTGCCCAGTCTCTCTTTCACGGCTGAACGAACTCCTAACAGTACAGCCGGTAACGTGATAGTCCACGGATTCTGTGACTCGTGCGCCATAATGGCGGCTTTCAATTGACGGTGGAAACGCTCGACCATGCCATTCGACTGAGGGTGATAACTCGTGGTACGATTCCGAATAATCCCGAATTGGTTACATAAACTATCCCACAATTTGGACTCGAATTGAGCGCCCCTATCAGTGGTGATAGTGGCCAGGGTACCATAACGTGCTATCCACCCGCTGAAGAAGGCATCGGCGACCGTTTCGGCTCTAATATCTACCATAGGTATAGCTTCGGGCCAACGTGTAAAACGGTCGACACAAGTCAGTAGATATCTAAAACCATCGGCATAAGGTAAAGGTCCGACTATGTCCACATGGACATGATCGAATCGCTCGGTAGGTTCAGTGAACTTTCCGAAAACAGGAGTGTTATGACGTGAAACTTTAGCGGTCTGGCAACCCTTACAGGTACGACACCATCTAGCAATATCTATGTTCATGCCGTGCCATACAAATCGGGTATTAATCAAAGGTCTGGTGGCTCTATGCGATGGATGGCCTAAACCGTGTAAGTTTAAAAAAACTTTTCGGCGAAATTTCGAGGTAAGGTACGGCCGGTTGTGTCCCGTGGACACATCACACCAGATCAATTGATTATCAAACGATTTCAATAGCTTGAAATTCATAGTTGACGTAGTCGAATGTCTAAAACGTGTGAATTCCGCGTCATTAGCTTGATCGAGACTTAACGCTTTATAGTCTATCACTGGGCCATCGTGTATTGCTGACACTGATGGTCGTGACAGCGCATCAGCGACTAAATTTATCTCTCCTTTTACACATCTAATATCGGTAGTGAATTCAGCAATGAACGCTAATTGACGTGTTTGTAGTAGGGATGCGCGCTCAGTGACGGATGACATTACGAATGTTAACGGTTTATGATCAGTATTAACGAAAAAATTTCGTCCTTCTAAATTGTGTCTGAAATGTTTAATTGTAGCGTATACTGCCAAAAGTTCACGATCGAACGCGCTATAGCGTGTCTCTGCTGGGTTCAGCTTCTTGCTGAAAAACGAAAGCGGCTGCCACATACCATTTAAAAATTGCTGCAAAACGCCACCGACGGCGACATCACTAGCGTCACACCTGATGTTAAGCTGAGCCGTCCAATCTGGGTGCACCAGAATCTGTTTCGACTCGGAAAATGCTGACTCTGCTTCTTTATTCCAGTTCAAATCGAAATTTGATTTCGGTGACAATCTGGTATGGCCTTCGTTGGCAGAAGTCAGTAGATTATTGAGTGGCGTCAGCTTGTCGGCGCAATGCGGTATGAAACGGTGGTAATAATTTACCATTCCCAGATACCTACGCAATGCTCGTTGCTTTTCGGGTTTAATGAAGTTAACGATCGCGTCAACGGCGCTAGGTAACGGCGAAATTCCTTCGGCGCAAACGTGATGACCTAAGAAACTTAATTCAGATGTTCCGAACTGACACTTTTCAGGACCAATGATGATTCCGTACTCCGATAGTCGAGCAAAAATAATTCGTAGATGTTTCTTATGCGTTTAATGATCTGGGCTGGTTACCAGTAGGTCATCCAAATAAACGAAAACGAAATCAAGTCCGCGTGTCATGTGGTCTAAAAATCGCTGAAACGTTTGACCGGAATTTCTCAGACCAAATGGGGTTCTAGTGAAATTAAGCAAGCCAAAAGGTGTGGTAACAGCAGTCTTGTGTACGTCGGACGGTTCCACCGGAATTTGATAATAAGCCCTGACTAAGTCTTCGAGAAAATTTTCGATCCGGCTAATCGCTGCGTAAAATCTTGAATATGCGGAATCGGATAACGGTCCGGTACAGTCTGTGCATTCAAACTACGGTAGTCCCCGCATGGTCTCCAATCGCCGTTTTTCTTTGGCACCATGTGAAGCGCTGAGGACCACTCGCTGTCGCTGGGTTCAATGACCCCTAATTTAATCATATCGTCAAATTCGCGTTTGGCGGTAACCAACTTATCGGGAGCCAAACGTCGTGGTCGAGCAAAAACCGAGTGACCTTTAGTCACAATCTTGTGAGTAATGCCGTGCCGGGCTCACCCTTTGTCGTAGGGCGTGTCAGTTCCGGGAACTGGCCGAGGAGTTTAGTATATTTATTTTGAACTGTATCGACTCTGTTCAATGACAGAGGTTTAATCGAAGATAATGAAGCGGCAATGGCTAAGCCTGTACGCATGTCTCGAAGACATCTGCTTCTCAAATCTACGAGCAAATTGTAGTGGATTAAAAAATCAGCCCCGATTATGGGTTGCTGTACATCTGCCACTATGAATGTCCACGGATATTCGCGCTTTAAACCGACATCGACGACGCGTTTACAATTGCCGTAAGTCTTTATAGTGCTATTATTAGCTGCCACCAGGGGGAGACTGTCAGCGCCCGAAATCCTGTTAGCGCAAGATTTCGGCAGAACACTGACAGCTGCGCCCGTGTCGATCAAATATCTGCATTTGTGTCCTTTATCTGCGACATATAATAACTTGGAGTGAGATAACGCGCTATTCGCTACTTCGCGCTGACCTAATGAAACATAGTATGAACAGGGTTCACTTCACAAGCGCGCCTTTTCACCGTAAGTGTGGTGGTAATAGCAAACCTGTGCAGTGGCTGTGTCGGTCGGTTGTGCGACATTATTTTGCGACGTTTGCGGCGGCGGTACGAAAGGGCGAACATTTTGTGGTGCATTAGTACAACTATTTGAATTAGGCTTATCAACAAACTCATTGGCCTGTACATTCGGCGACGGAACGAAAGGTCGAGCATTATCTTTAACGTCTCTATATTGGCTATGTTGGTTACTAATGAAACCTGAGGCCTGTACATTAGGGGCAAATGCAGGCGCGTGAGCGTAGTTATTGGCTCGTCCACGTCCTTTATTCCGTTTCCTCTCAGATGTTGTTACTGTCTCTAATTTCTTGATGCGTTTGGATAGATCTTCTAACAAACCAACTAATTTGCTGGTCTCGTCGACTTTGATTTCTGCGACCCCCGGCTTACTCTCTTCAACGTCTTGTTCTGCAGCTAGTGCCCTGTCAGCCAAAACGGCCAAACTCTCAAGGGAGGCAATGTCGGGTTGAGTCGCCAAATGGGCTCTGATGGAAGCGGGCATCTGTCTTATGAACGCTTGTCGAATCACCGCCTTTCCAACAACAGCTTTGGTGCCGAAACCTGCAGTCTTCTGCAGACGTCTCAGGAACCGCGAGGTGTTGTCAATCCTCGCCTCTCAATTAGTATGACTTTCAGGCTGTCATATTTATTTGACCTGAAAGGCTGCAGCAGCACGTCTCTCACGTCTGATGCTATCTCGCCAGAAAGTGCAGCGCAGGTTAGGCTATACCGCTCGTCGTCATCATTGATCTGGTGGAGGGCGAATTGCGTCTCGATTTGATTAAACCAGAGCTCCACATCAGAGGCGTAGAAAGCTGCAATTCTAAACTTGGGCAAGTTCGTAGCTCGTTTCTGCGGCAGTCTACCAAGCGGTGAAGAGCTCCTTGATGAGTCACTCCTCGAGTGGGAATTCAAACGTCTATCCCGAGCAATCCGAACAAAATCGGCTTTGAGGCGTTGATATTCCTCGTCAGCTGCTCGGAATTGAACCTCATTGTCTTCACTGTCGGGATGATAGCTATCTTTTGGTCTAGCACCCGCACCTTCTAGAGGCGATGACATGAATCCTTCGCTGTCGTACTGCTTTGACATGATGAAGTGGTGTTTATGAAATTATTTAATTAATGAAGCACCTGGGGTAGCTGGCCTATTGGCTCTGTGCCTACCCCAAATGTGTTTAAAATGGCATGTCGTATTAACACATGCCAACTATTTTTGACGCGCCGTGCGCGGACAGGTTGTGCAATGTCGTAAAAATCAGATGAAGAATGTCTGTAATATGTTGAAGTTAGAAGTGTAGACTGTAGCAAATGTTCATGCTATGTCGCATGGTGCGAGAAACGGGGGTTGCAGATTAGTTGCAGAAATATGCGTGGTTGAAATTTAACCTAAGTGCTGTTCGCAAATTCACAAAAGGTATGTATTGATTAAAATGAAAACTGGAGGTCTATATGAGACATAAAATGTTTTCACTGAGTCACACACATGCAAAATGCTACCGTGAAAACCGTAGGTCGCAGTGGTACATAAAAACAATATGCGAGATATAACTGTGATAAGCTATGCTAAGCTGTTATAATAGTTTTTGTAAATCGACATGGGTGAAAAAAAAAAAATTTCACACAAGTCGAAAAACACATTCAAATATTTGCAATGTTTCGCGATAGCGCAACTGTCAAATCGAATATTTCTGTATTTATAAAAAATTTACTTCAGAAATAACTATCGTGAGAAAATTTCGTTCTCAAACTGATAGACTAAATGTGACTGCGAAGAAAAACAGTGACATTTGTGATTTAAGAATAGTATCTAAAACGTGACTGACAGTAGTCTATGCTGATAAATGATAAAGTGTATCATTTCGTTGAAAAATGATATCTGTGATGAACATTCCACGTTTTTTTTTTATAATGGTACGTTCATCACCGAATCACTTCATAAACGTCCAAATCAATCGCTCGCATCAATTCATTGGTTGACGTATAAACCGACTGTGTTCGATGGCGGTTGGTTTATGTCGCTTGTGGTGGGTGTGTGTGTGTATGATCGGCGCTCACAGCCTGTGCGGGAGGCAGCATGTGGCGTATAGTCTGTGACGGTAAGCTTTGAGCGATGCGTACATAGTATACAGTCAGCATCCCTGTCTCGCCTCACATTAGCATATTCATCAGCTACTGCGTGCCCAAATAAGGCGCTGAATAGCCTAGCACGATTACAAACACCAAAAGCGTTTCAAAGTGAATAAAAAAATCTAACACAATTAGTGACAGAATTTCGTTTTCAAAACGACTTATTTACACATTTTCTCCCTCAATCGTGTTGAAAAAGAAAATTTACAAACAATTAAAAAAAAAAATTTATTACAAACTGTCCGTGTAAAATTTGGAACACGTGACTAATAATCTCCACCAAATCAAAATGGCGGCTTACTTTATGCTAATGTGCTGCGGCGACACAGGTTCACTGTCCCGATGCATGCCGGTTAGGGGGGAACACGCTCACCTACCAAATACAAATACAATATTCAGCATTCTCTGAAATAACATATGATAATAGTACAAAATATTGACCTACGGTCCTGGGAATATTTTAAGCAGACCAAATAAGACCGTTTATTGACATTCATTTAGGGAAACAATTTATTTTGGCCCTAAATCTATTAAAGGTTACCCGAGTCGAAGCGGTAGTAAAAATTTCTGTCGATTTTTAGAAAAATCGTGAAAAAATTTGACGAGATTTCGTCTGTGGACTTTAAGATCGAGTTACCCAATTATGGTAATCAACGATAAAAATAAGTTGTAGAAAATACCCCCCTCCTACTCGCCTACAGTGGCATTAGTAGGATGAAGGCATTAAACAAACTCTTACAATAAAAAAAATGATAGACTATGTCTATAAGAGCAATTTCTAGATTCTTCTAGAGAATCGGCAAGGCCGCCATCTTGAAAAGGCGCCAAACACGTGGGATTTCGACCAAAAATTTAGAAATTTACGCCGTTTTCGACGCAAAGAAACGTGCTTCTCGTCTGGTAACTCTTTCTAACTAATTTAAACTGGCATATATATATTTTGACCTACAGCTTTCACGTACCTTGTGAAAAAAATGCTATTGATTTTTTTCAAAAAATCCCCTAAAATTATGAAACTATCCTTGAAAACAGCAGTTTTCACCCGGCGTCTAGGTGAAAACACTGTTGCGTGAACGATCAGTCGTCAGGGTCACCAATATGGCGAGTGGGATGGTCAGATTAACCAATATGTCGTGGTAAACCTACACCGGGGTTCCGTTATGGGTCACAACGGCCTCCCAATCTTGCCATCAAAACTCAAATAACTTCCTCCTCCGTCTGATCGACGGTATTAAACAAACCAGGAAACTGTCTTCTCTCTTGTCATGTTTATTTGATTAACGTGCGATAACAGCAAAGCACAACCATCCGCGCACGGCACGTCTCTATGGACTTAGCGAGAGCAAGCTGCGGCACGTCCGCAGTCGCTGAGTATCACGCTTCAAGTGAGGGAAAAATACCAAGGGCCGCACCACGCTGCTCAGTGTGCACACGTCACCACGGTATGACAACGAGGTGGTCATGCCTGTCAGCCTGCGTCCAGGAATCTGGGGATAACTGCCACATTGACTAAGCGATGTCAGAATCCTACAGTTCTACTGGGCTCGAATCTCGGTAGGGCCGAATGCTTTGCATCGTTGATGTGCATAATGCATACATGTACAATGTTGCAATCTGTTCAAAGACGTGGAATTCACAGTGCTACCGACGGTGCCATGTTCTATAAAGAACCATTTTGTTTAGGAACCCTGTCAACCGATCAATTTGAAAATGGGTTACAACATTGGTTACAACAGAGTCTATTGTAACCAATGTTGACTTAATGCCGGACCAGAGTCGTAAATGGTGGGCCAATAACTGGCCAATACGCTGCACCAATGTGGGTTTAATGCTGGCCCATTGTCTGGGATGCGTGCGAAACAATAAACCACAATGATTTAATGCTGGCCCATCGTTTATGACACTGAATCATCATTAAATCAACATTGTGTCATGCCTTGTTTACTGGTGTTCGAATGAAAACCAAGCAAACCCTAGACATTGCGCCAACTGTGAGGTAAGGTCGGTCCACCATCTGTGACGCTGTCCAAACATTAATTTGACTTTGGACAAATGTCTTGTGTTTTATATATGTGACCCGATCTGGCAAAATGAGTCGGAAGTCGCACAAACGATGCAAACGATTGACAAACGATGCTAGGGCCCTTATAAGCCAAAATGACCTTGATTTGACATATTTCCAATTTTTACATAAGTTTTTATTTTCATATCATTACTTTTGAATCCTAAAATTATGTGGCATAGAAATTAGTGTACATGTTGAAAAAAAATATTTTAAATATTATGTTATTTTAATTTTAGTCCGAATTATCATGATTACACTCCAATCAGTGATATTTGTTTCTATTTGCATTGTTGCCATGGGAACAGTCGCTATTAAGTAGGAAATGTTGATACACTGTAAAAATCTTGACTATGACAATTTCTGTCATCTACTTCATATATCCCGACGCATCTTCATTAAAACATTGTATTTGAGCTAGGACCATTGCAATTACAATATGCTATGTTGATATTAAAGGGACTGGCCCAGGCTAAAATCATAAAAAAATCAGTGATTTTATTTCGGGTTCTTAATATGACCATATGATGTAAGCATGTACATAGACTAGAACTGCAAATTTTTATAATTTTTGTGCTGCGCATTCACCAGTTGGGCTTGATATAGAGACGAGATTCCGGCATTTCCTATTTTTGACATGGTTGTCAATAATTAGAAATCAGGAAGTTCGTCTATATATCTAGCCTAACTGGTGAATTCGCAGCACGAAAATTATAAAAATTTGCAGTTCTAGTCTATGTACATGTTTACATCATATGGTCATATTAAGAACCCGAAATAAAATAACCGATTTTTTGATGATTTTAGCCTGGGCTAGTCCCTTTAAAATAATTTGATGTGAGCTACATGTCGTAGTGGAATAAAAGTGCTGTTTGAAAATCGCATTATTGCGAACTTGAGTGCTTAGTGAGGATTCACATTATTGCTAGCTTGCCCAAAAAAGGGGTTTAAAATTGGCGATCACTGCAATCGTAGATGGTCATAACTGAGAAACCATTAGATGGATTTTCATGATCTTGGTGTCTATGATTACCTTGACCTTCCATAATTGTAAAATATTTACAATTTGATTAAGCACCTCGAAAAACACTATAATAGCCATGCACCAAAACATTAAAATCCTCATAGTGTTATATATAGAAAAATAAGTCTTCCTTACATTTTGGGAGTTTTAGAGCTCTGACCTTGATAAAAACGCTTGACCTTGACCTTAGACCATTTTACCACCTTTCCGGTTCGATTCAGCACCTCGAGAGTATGTCCCCAAAATATTAAAATCAATATAATAGTCCCTTAGATATGGTGAAAAATATGGATATAATGAGTTTTAGAACTCTGATCTTGATAAAACAACACATGACCTTGACCTTCAATCATTCTAAAGCCTTTTCCATTTCATTCAGCACCTCAAAAAAACATACGAGATACCAAAATATTCAAATATATATATTCGTCACCGATATACGGAGAAAATACATTATATTATAATTAGAGTTTTTACTTCAGTTACATAGAAAGTAATGGAAATATAAGCAGTTTTTAATGAATGACTTGGTAGGCATTTTTGATTAATGCAAATTAACCTTATTTGGACGTCGGCTTGTAAGATTTTATATTTCAAAGCATGAAAAATATGAATCCATGTAGATAAGAAAATGTTGGAAGTCCTGTGGGAGTGTATATGTAGGCTATTCATATGCAGATATGATACCGATTGTGTATTCCAAGTCAAGGTATGGATTGATATAACATGTCAGGGGCAAATTAATGCTTGTTATCATGGAAACAACCAGTAACCTCCGACAACGAGTTACCTATACATAATAACACTATATATAACGTATTGTATTATCAAACATTATAAAGTAATAAGATAAAATCAGAGTAATGCCGGTATTTTTTATGGAACCAATGAACGCTACGCATCACGGTGGTATATGTGTATTGTTGATAGGGATACTGTTGCCATGGTAACGTTCATACTATGTTTTTATTCATCCGTTTTACAAATCGAGTCCCCTTATATTAGTTATGTTAAAAATAAAAAATGAGGATGCCACGAGTGATTATGATCATACTCCGTCCATGTTGATGACAGTGGACACTTTAAAGAGCTGTATGAATATATAACGCGCTGGTGCATTATGGGAAACTTCAGAGGGTAAATTCGGTGAAAAAGGCGCATTTTAAAAATCTACAGCAGGCAGATTCATAATCTGAAGAGTTTTACCTTTCCAGTGATACCACATATGCAAATATATATTGCATGCACACGAAAAGTACAAAAATCGGATTTGGCTTCCTGACTATAGGTCAATATTTCTGATAAAGACATTTTTAGAGGGAAGTGTCTATTTACCCCGTCACGGGATGTGCAAGAAGACTAAAACTCTAATTTAACCCGACAATGACAACTAATCTAAATCGTTCTTTCAATGCCCTGCTGTCAATGTTTGTTTTTTGGCGCTCATTCACGGAACTGAATAGCCTACACCAGGACCTTATGAAAATGAACAGGTAAGTTATGCCGCGTAAAAATAAACTTGTACAATGTAAATATAGGCCTAACCCTGACACATCACAACTATTATCGCTTGCAACATTTACAAAAAAAATATGAAAGCTGGAATACTACCAAATATATGTGAATTGACAACTACGCGTATTATCGTCCGTGGCTGCATTTGATTACGACGCCCGATGTGCATTTTACATTGCCTATAGTATCTGAGGCATTCACCCAAGGTTACTTTATTGTTGGTCCACCGTCTACGACACTGGACCAACATTAAACCAACATTGGGTAAATAAAGGCCTATAGCCAACTTAATGACGGGAAATGCCGGCCGCAGATCCAGGGCGGGGGAGGGGGGACGGCCCCGCTTTTTTCGCCACATTATTTTAAAAAGCCACCTAAATTGACCTAAATATACCAACAAAAAACTTAAGGGCCGGCCGCTACCCCCCCCCCCCCCCCCACGTTTATTATTTTCAAATCTTGAAAAAAACCTTGGCTAAATAACAATAAAAGCCTTCTCATAATATAACCTACATAACAACAAGTGGGTCATAGAGCTATTTCAATCTTCGTCTTCAACGCCCATAAAATCACCCTGATTAAATAATTATATCAATCTATATATGTGGCCTACTTATTTAACCCACAACAAAGCATCCAGGCTAAATAACTATTTCCACATCAAACAATCCGGGCTAAATAACAATTCCAACCTTCTAATTTAACCGCATTTAAGAACCCAGACTATATACCTATTTCAACCTTCGTATTTAGCCCACAACAAAGCATCTGGGTTATAAACGTTTACAGCCTTCTTATTTAACCCACAGAGAAGCAGCTGGGTAATATAGAACTAGGCCTATCCCCAACCTTTATATTTCATCCACACCAGGCTAAATGACTATTTCCACATCAAACAACGCGGGCTAAATAGCAATTCCAACCTACTTATTTAACCCGCAATTAATAACCCAGACTATATACCTATTTCAACCTTCGTATTTAGCCCACAAAAAAGCATCAGGGTTATAAACGTTTACAACATTCCCATTTAACCCACAGAAAAGACTGTATACCTCCTATTTCTACCTTCATAGCTTCCAGCCCACGGAAAATATATTTAACCCAAATAAAAGCAAGTAGGTCTTATAACTTTTCAACCGACATATTAATTTAGCCCACAGAAAACACCCGGGCTGAACAACAATTGCACCCTTCTTTATGCCTACACGTAATGAAGCACCCAGACATATTTCGACCTTCTCATTTAGCCCACTACAATGCACATGGGTTGTATAATTTTACAACCTTCTTATTTAACACACAGAAAAACAGCTGGGTTACAGAGCGATTTTCCAATCTTCATATTTAATCCACAACAAATACACCGGGCTAGATAACTGTCCCAACCTTCTTATTTGACCTGCAGAAAATCACCTGGGCTATAAAACTTTTTGAACTTTCTTTAACCTGCAGAAAAACAGCTGGTTATAGAAATATTTTCGTATTTAATCCACACTAAATCCACTGGGTTAAATAACTATTCCAACCTTTCTTATTTAAACCACAGAAAAGCAGCAGGGTTATTTCAACATGTCTGAGCAAGGTAATCTAGAGTATATCTTGTGCAAAATATGCGCTATGAGCGCTAGAACATAAATCGTTGTTGCTACACAGTACACTTACGTAGCAGAATTGCGTTTTCGTAATGATTAAATTATGCTATAGTGATATTTGTTTTTGTTTTCTTTGTACAGGATAAAGGTACAGCGATACAATTTTTAGATCATTCTTCTGGAGACACGACTGCCCCGTATACACATGATACAGTAGTGTATGAGAGATAAAATTGTAAGTATGCCTATCTACCTAAATTATGTGTTACCCAACAAATATTTAAGTTCTTGTAGTTATCATATTGTAATTTTTTTTATCAAAATATTAAATGCAAATTTCGAATTTGATCACCACGAATAGAACATAATAAAAAAAAAATTGTTTCATTGATCCATTCATTATTTTATTTTCAGCGAGATGCCCGTGGTTTCAGAAGAATATATATGGACACTCTATATGAACACTCAAAGTCACTGGCTATATTTGTTTTATCTGTATAAGAAACATAAACAAGATCGACATTATTTATTGTGTGATATGATTTTCTTAATGTTTAAAAATTACATTCGTAATTATTATTATCTCATCATTACCTTATATAATATTATTGAATGTGTTCACATGGTCGCAGTGTAACACAAACGTTATCCACAAAAGAATTACCTACTTCTTGTCTGTACATTATTAAATTATCTAGTAGCTATAACAACCACCATTATATAGTTCCGGTACAGTTGTACACTAAGCACTAAATTATAATACACACATTTTAATAATAAACGGGATAGTAGTCCTACCCCCCTACACTTTTCACCACCCGATAGAATACTATTATATGTACACAAAAGTAAAATACAGAAAATATGCGCCCCTGAGCCCTTGTTGAAATGATGTGTTTTCCCTATTAGTCAGTCAGCCAGTCAAACGAAAAGGGCTTAGTTTTTGATAAGGTATACACTGAAAGCTAGATAATTTTTAAAGATACCAGGTGTTAGGGACATCCCTGGGGGTCACCACCAGGGGGGATGCAGAGTTTGAAAATGATGCAATTTTTTGTAATTTAAGATGGCGTCCAAGATGGCCGCCAACATATAGTCATATTTAAGAAATAGTGTAAAGTGGTCAAATTTAGCTCAATTATCTGTTGTAATACACCATTTCAACTAGTTTAGAGTTACTGAATGCAGCCAGGCCACTCTCAGACAATTCTGATCATTATTTTCAACCCTTTCAGCCCCAAAGGTTTTTTATCAAACACCTTGGTGATGTCAATTAGGAGGACAAAAATGTTATCCATAATAATTACATCATTATTATTGGTGAAGGATTGGTATCAATATAGTGACTATGGTAATAACAATAATTGGTTAATCTACTTAATTTTAATTTATAATAATTAATTCATTATTCGTGGTGAGGGATTGGTATTAATAGTGTAGCTACAAATACGGCAATGTCAATTGTACAAGCTTCTCAATGTCTGCTAATTTTACTTTTGCAATTCTCCATTTCTACCAATTTGGTATCCACTAAATCTATCTAGACCACTCCCAAATAATTAAACAAAATATTTAACCCTTTTAACACAAGAGGTCATTTTAGCAAGCACAAAGGCCACAATATCCTCTGTAATGTCAATATACCATACTGCAATGAGCCCAATTATGTTATGACCAGAGATTGAAGTGGGGTGACCATGGAAATCATAACACTTTTCTTTGCCAATAACCATTACAATAATAGCTTCTGTTCATTCGCGATAGGATGTGCTGACTTGAGTAAAACGCAAAATAGCCACCACTGACCAACTTTAAAACAAATTTGTTGGACCTGTTACCACATTCACAATCGTTTTTGTTAAATGCAATAATTATTTCAAGCTCATTTATACCGTTCTTTGACTCTCAAGCAAAATAATTTTACATAGATATATATATCATTAAAATTTAATTACTGACATTTTTTTGTGAATATGACTGAACGTATTTCTTTATGACAGCAGATAGGATATTTGCACAAGCATATACTGTATATCTCTCTAAAGCGAAAATTCAGGCAGAAAATATGACTATCAGTTGCCAATAAAAATGTGCCTGGTTAGCCTGGTTTTCATTCAGTATCTCATCAGCTTTATGCTACGTAGTCAGGTCTAACCAACAAGAGCATAGCCTACAGATGTGATGTTCATTAATGTGGATCAGGTCACTAGTGAGAAGGATGTATCGTTTGCAGTACGAGCTGCTAATATACCTATTCACATTTGATATTGTACTCCTCACACCTTCCAAAGTATTACATTTCTAAAACCATCTATGCAATCTATAACTGGTCAAGTAGGTCAGGTTAGGAAACCTGGCAGATATAATGGCAAGTAATTCCTCCTAGCCGACCCTGGAAAGCAAACACCATAAACATAATGCAGATGTTATTTGCTTTTTATATCTTCAACATAAGGCCCTGATATAAAAATATCTTCAGACACAACTTTTCATAACTTAAAATCAAATATAGTATTGAAATCATTAGAATTGATATATTATATTACCCAAGGACACAAAAAACACAAATCTGAAAAAGGACAACGATAGCAAAATTGATAGGTTACCATTACTGGATTGACCTTTGAACAAAATTAAATAAATATTTATTGATGATATTCTCAATTTGGTTGTGCGTTCTGTGATGATGTCTAATCAGATTCTTCCATGGCTCAGCGTCCCCTATTTTTTTCGTTTTTATCACGTCTTCCCAATGGCCAAACCAAGTGTAATATATATGAAACAACCTCCCATTAGATGACGGGTAAATCCTCTTTCTCATCATCAACGCTGTTTTTATAGATTCAGTGCATCATGAACAAAGAATTAAAGCCTGGTATTATTAATAGAAATAATTTATTTTGCTTGCAATCAAACTGTTCTTCAGTATCATGTTCAAGCAAAACGAGATATGGATGATGAAATATGTTGAATGTAATGATTGAAATAAGCCCCACCTCCTGGAACTTCCTGCAGAGCCCTATAGAACTGTACAGGCAATGTTGAATAGATATCTTGAAAACTGGTTGTGGCATTGCAGAATACCTTTTCTTTCACGCTGAGACAGGTATTATATCAACACCTTTCGAGCAATTTGTTGATATACTCATTCAAGCTAGATGTGTCTTTTAATGAAGTTTGTCATCCAGTATGACTAATGTGACCTATATGCACGTGATCAGTCGCACAGCTTATTTTTTTTACAAATTGCAGACATGTCAAAAACTTTACATACATGATAACACTAAAGAACAGTTTCATTAAATAAATGTATTAATAATAAAACTATCTATATATAGCAGATACATAAATGTTTTAAAAAATCAACCCTTTGAGTGGTTTATTTAACTTTATTGAACGTTATTTTAAATGATAAAAATATAAAATGGGGTTTTGAACAATTGGTTTTAAAATGTTTAAAAAACAATAATGTTGGTTTAAATAAAGATAATCACTGATAGTTTGAACTATATATAACCCAATTGTTCTATTTCACAATCTCACATTATCTCTCTCTCTGACAACAAATAACGCGCGATGCAGCTGTTCGGATGGGTCACATAATTATGGTGTCAGATATCATCACTAGATGAGACACAGTAAATAAATGGTTGAGTGACAAATCCGCACCTCCTCGACTATGGGTTAGCAATGTCGTTTTAATACAATGTCTTCAAAATATTTATTTCCCTAGCCTTTCCTAAGCCAACGCTCAGGTCTGCAGTCCACCAATATGATAGAACTTTTTAGAAAGTTTGGCTAGTCCGGTATACGTACACTCCACCAGTAGTTCTCAGAAAAAAATATCATCAATATTAAAATGCTATTTTAATAATAATTATTCATTAGAAGGATACTAGGGTATGCAAAAATAACACTTTAATGATTCAACAAATACATTTAGGTGGGGGATTTTGAATATAGTCTTTTGTTGGAGAGGGCTCTTGTTTTGACGAGGGACATAAAAGCTCATACTTTTCCTTACAACTTCGCGTTGAAAGGGTTAAATATTGTTCAAATTGTCTTCGAGTGATCTAGATTGACTCACGTCCACCTAAGTATTTAACATGGATTATTACAGAATAAAACTGGACTAAACATATGTCAATTTACACACATTTTCCTAAATTTACCAAGTGCTGATGGCCGCCATTTTGGACGCCATTTTAAATAACTGAAACCAATAATGAATAATTTGTTATAAATAAGCTGAAAGGGTTAAATATATATAACGATAAATTCGATTGTTTAAAATTACATTTTATGGGGTGATCTAGAACAATTTATTGACTACGAAACTATTTAAAATGGTGTATTACAAAAGAAAATTCATTTAGAATTGCACTGTTTACGCAAATTCCTAGGTCTGACTATACGTCGGCTGCCATCTTGGACGCCATCTTATTTTATAATTAATTAGATTAACTAATTTTCATTACCAGCGTCACTGTATTAATACCAATCCTTCACCATTAATATGGAATAATTGTTATAGATAACAATTGTGTCCTAATTGACATCACTAAGGTGTATGATAAAGAAAATTTGGGGCTGAAAGGGTTAAAAATAATGATCAGAATTGTCTGAGGGTGGCCTAGCTGCATTCAGTAACTCTAAACTAGTCGAAATGACGTATTACAACAGCAAATTGAGCTAAATTTGCCCAATTTATACTATTTCTTAAGTATGACTATTTGCCGGCGGCCATCTTGGACGCCATCTTAAATTACAAAAAAATGCACCACTTTAAAACTCTACATCCCCCCTGGTGATGACCCCCAGGTATGTCCCTAACACCTGGTATCAATCACTAAGACAATCACTAAGAATCATTGCGCTATGTCCAAAACCTTTTCATTGCGTACTCAGGCAGGTAAGTGCCTACATACAAAAGTAAGAGTAATACGGACTAGTGGTACTTGGGATTACGCGTTCACAATGTATCTTTGACTTTTTTGAAAAAAACAATTTCACCATACATTCTATAGTTCCTCAAATATTATTATAAACACAATGCTATTTCAAGACTTTTTGGTAAACCAAAATTGACACCTTGAATAAAGGCGATAATAACTTAATCTAAACAACCGATGATAATAGTGTTCACTTTGCCTTAATCAGTCTTAATACAAGGACAAATTTAACAGATTGTTACTACCCTCAGAAACGCATAGTCGTCACAGACTGGAAGAGGATAAACCATGGCCCTACTCACAAAACAGAATGCGAATAGTATAAATTAATTCACAAATATGTATTTTTTTGTTTATAGCTAAATGTAATAATGATAACAGTAATTTGAAACATGTATTGCAGTAATATCGTGCGCTCACTATGTGACCTCAGGAATAAGTCTCCGTCATGGAGTGGTATACAAAATATACTTTAGAAGTTAAATCTGATTCAACCCATCAACATTGCCTAGTTAAAAACAGGTCAGACGTTTCACCTAACTGATTAAAAATATTGATGGACCACATACCTTAGAACGTTGGCCAAATAAGAAATAATTCATTAATGTCTAGATGTTTTAACACACAATGCTGAAATATTTGCGTATCAACCATGGAATCCAAAGAATTGTTCCAATTTAAAATCATCACAAATAGCTTAGTTAGCTCTTTCGTCTTCATTTGAATATCTATGTTATGGGTCTACGGTCATAACAGTTTGCTGATTCCTTTCAGTGCGGGGGTCGTTTACGTCTAATGACGGTCCCCGCGCTGAATGGGTTAGGAATAATTTAGGAAAGTATCACGGTAAAATATAAGCTCCGAGCGTCCCCACCATAGCAGTATAATGGCCAAAACTAGAAGGAACTACCACTAACGTGCTAGTGAGTTTGGACGGGGCCATTGTTTCTGAAGGAGCGCGAGAGCGAGCCAGAGACAGAACAAGAGCCAGAGACAACAGAGTCAGAGCCAGAGCTAGAGCCAAAGACAGACAGAGTCAGAGCAAAAGACAGAACCAGAGACAGAGACAGAGCCAGAGACAGAACCAGAGACAGACTGAGACAGAGACAGACAGAGACAGAGCCAGAGACAGACAGAGCCAGAGACAGAGACAGACAGAGTCAGACAGAGACATAGCCTGAGACAGAGGCATAGACTGAGACAGACAGAGACAGAGCCAGAGACAGACAGAGCCAGATACAGAGACAGAGCCAGAGACAGACAGAGCCAGAGACAGAGCCAGAGACAGAGCCAGAGCCAGAGCCAGAGACAGAGACAGGCAGAGACAGAACCAGAGTCAGAGCCATAGACAGAGACAGACAGAGACAGATATTATTTTTTTACGAGTGAGCGGGGAAGAAACATTTTGCTTTTTTCTAACTTGAAGGCCAGAGTGGGGTTTGAACCCGCGATCTCCAACTTTCAAAGCAGGTAGCTTTAACCACTGCACCAGGGCCCCCGCCCTATCGGATTAACAATGATTAATATCAGAAAGTTGTGCTTAAGATTTTATACAACGGGTATTTGAATTCTGAGCAACATGTATAATCATAATATTACACAAACATATGGCAGTAATAATGCATTTAAACGATAACAGATTAATTATCTTCTATATGATATTGATTACAGGCTCTATAAAAGAGCAAATGATCTATTTCTTCGACCCAGTAAACAATAGACCTTAGCCCACTGTTGGATTATTGATGTACCGCTGTCTGCAACACGGGACCAACGTTAAACCAACATTGTATTGACGTATCGTGTTATCGGGAACGCGTTTTTAACCAGAGTATTAAATTGTGTATGCGGTGTACACAAATTGTATGCATTTTGGATGTGGGTAACCATCATTTGTGTACATGAACGTCGATCAAACTGTAAAACCAGCTGGTTTAAACGGCATTCTGAAGTTTTCTTAAAGGTATAGTCAACTGTCAAAATAGGGTGTCTCCATAATATAAACTCTATATACTTGAGCGACATCTATTAGGAAATAATTCACCAATTCTCTTATGTATGTGGGCTTAGTGTTGAGACACAAACATTGTGTTGCCATGGGGGTCTAGAAACAGTTGACTCACCGCATAATAACAGTGAGAGCTTTCCCAGCCAACACGGCGCACTCACCAAATGTTGGTTTAATGTCGGTCAACGTCGCAGACGTTGGTCTAACATTAAAACAACTTTGGGTCAATTTCTCGTTGGAGTAGTATCTTTTAATTAGTTCAGTTGCTGATTTCAATATAGTCAAAGTGTACTCTATAAGCTAATGTAGGCCTTTACCTAACCGTCCCACGCATGCCCATTTCGCAGTTGTATGAATCTTTAAACTGGAGCAAAACTGCTTTTGTGAATATGGTTTATAAATTATTTAAATGTATGTTTAGTTACACTCGTGTTAACGCTAAGCTCGGGTTTGGTAAAACCTCTTTTATGATTACGCCAGATAGTGTACAATATGACAGTGGACTGAAAACGTGAAATCACTCAACTATGCTTTGCTATGATTTTACAAGATTGATGTTGTTTAGTTATTATTAAAGATTCATACAGCTACAAAACGGGCATGCATGGGACCGTCACGTGTAGGCCTACAGTAGCATATATAGAGTACAGGGCTGTAGGTGTACAGTAACCTACTGTACAGCCCAGCAAACACGATACACTCATCCAATGCTGCTTTAACGTTGGGCCAGCGTCGCAGACGGTGGCCCAACGTTAAAGCAGTATTGGGTGAATGTATCGTGTTTGCTGGGAGGGTGACGGCATTAATATCATCAACTAAACTGATTACAAGATACTACTTAAACGATACATTGACCCAGTGCTGTTTTAATGTTGGTTGGACTAACGTCTGCGACGCTGGTCCAACATTGGACCAACATTGGACAAATGTACTATGTTTGAGAGAAAGTCCACCTGCCCAGCTAACACAACACATTGTATAACATTTATACAACGTCGGCCCAACGTCTTCGACGTTGGTTCAACATTGTATAAAGTCATACAAATGTTTTGTGTTCACTGGGTGTCAATATATAAGCTTGGGGTCAACCAGTTTCGACATCCCCGCAGTAATACAGTCAGTTTGTTTGCAACCCAGCGACCAAGTAGGGGCCAGGGCTAATGGCTTTGAATTATTAACTCATAGATGTCACTTAAGTATATATTAAGTTGCTGTGATTTGAGAACTTGCTCTTAATGAGGCTTTGGGTATGAAACGCATATTTAGCATTATTATGGAATAGGGCCTGCAGGGGTGGGCAGGTGAAAGGAATCCTGTCGCCACAAATGGCCACTTTTAAGTGCTCTAAATGGTCATTTTTTTATATTTACATTACAGATATTTGCTTCTATCGCCACATGTGGCGATGTGGCGACCACTTGCCCACCTCTGGCCTGGGCCCACCCACGGGCACTATTGCATTCTGGGGGACCCTTGTCCCGCGAATCTCGACAGTTTATTATACCTTTAATTCTTCATCGTCATCTTATGCCATACAACTGACTGACATCAGGTCACTTCCAGCTAACGCGAGACGTTGCCCCAATGCTGGGGTATTACTGGTCCTCTGTCTGCGACGCTGGCACAGCATCACACAAACATTGGTTCCCGACATTCCATGTTAAGACGCTGCTCCAACATGAAGCTAATATTGGTTCAACGTCTCGGCCGGGTGTGCTGGGTATCCGTCCCGCTCTGTGCCCAGATATCTGTGTACGTTGTAGGCATTGCTCTTTTGTCAACCTAATAACCTAGAAAATATTATTGTATATTTGGCGGTTAAAGGGACATGCCCAGGTCTAAAATCATAAAAAAATCAGTTATTTTATTTTAGCTTATTAATATGACCACTTAACAGTTAGGCTAGATATAGAGACCAAATTCTCGTAATTTTTATTTTTGATATGGTTGTCGATAATTAGAAATCAGGAATTCGTCTCTATATCTAGCCTAACTGGTGAATGCGCAGCACAAAAATAAAAAAAAAATTGCAGTTCTAGTCTGTGGACATCACATAGTCATATTAATAAACCAAAATAAAATCACCGATTATTTTATGATTTTAGCCTGGGCATGTCCCTTTAAAGGGCATATGCATGGTGAACTTCTGTGAAACTCAATAGCTATGACCTGCAATGTTTTCACCGAGCTATCTGATACAATAAAGTATGGGGGATGGGGTATTATATAACATTGTTTTCACCGAGTAACCGTTTAAAAGGGTTTCCGATGACGTCACTGCGTTTCGCAGAATTCTGTAAAACGCAGTGACGTCACTCGGTGAAAACAAGGTTATATGATACCCCCTCCCTCATACTTAATTCTGTGAAACGCAGTGACGTCACTCGGTGAAAACAAGGTTATATAAGAACCCTCCCCCATACTTCATTGTATTAGCCAGCTCGGTGAAAACACAGGAGTTCGAGGTCATTGAGTTTCACAGAATTGTGTCACTGACAAGATATCACACACCTTTGAGGTCCAGCTTCGCAGACGAACTAGTGATTTGAAATGGGCAGAGTGCTACATTGAAGCCACAAAACGCATAATATAAGTGTGCGCATATAAGAATACTATGTTGGGCGTCCGAATTCAATGCACACCGTCCGTAATCACCGACCGAAATCACCGCGGCGTCTGAATTCACCGCACACCGTCCGAAATTAAAATGACTTTGGGTGATCTCGAACCTCGATCATTTCATCATTTACTATATAGTTCATTTATTTATTCATTCATTGAGTCATTCATTCACTCATTCATATTCCTACTCATTCATTTCTTCATTCATTGCTTTATATATTCATTCATTTATTCATTCTTTCATGCATTCATTCATTCATTCATTCATTCATTCATTCATTCATTCATTCATTCATTCATCCATTCATTCATTCATTCATTCATTCATTCATTCATTCATTCATTTATTAATTCATTCATTCATTCATTCATTCATTCATCCATTCATTCATTGATTCATTCATTCATTCTTTCATCTTTCTGGACACCTCAGAGGGTTGAATAAACTAAGAATACCACAATAGCAACAGCATAATGTATCAACGTAAAATTATAATATGTTATATTTGAAATATATATTCGATGCATCGTGTTTCCGAGACGTTGGTCGAGGCTTGTTTGGCCGTCGGGCCAGTATTAGCTCAACGGCGGAACAGGGATTGACCGGCGTCTCGTGTTTTTTTCTTTAGCCAAAGCCAGCTAGTCCTCGGTATACCTTGCTGGTTCGATGCTGGTCCATTGTCGTAGACGGTGGACCAGCATTGAACCGGGAGGTCTTATATCTCTGTTTGCTTTGTATGTATATGGGCGCTCAGATTCACGCCAGGCAGGCACGAGACGTCGGCCCGGTATTCAAACGCACCTCATCTGAAAACTGCCTTCACTTGTTTATGTCTTATGACCATTACGAAGCCAGAACCCATAATTATCTGTGCATGTATCTATCTATTTATTCACCAGCTATTGTATCTGATCATTAAAACATTGCTAAAATCAGAATTAAGCATGTTTTTTTTTCAGGAGATCATACTACTCAGCATCCATCCATCCATGCATGCATTCATTTATCCATTTATCCATCCATTCATTCATCTTTCATCCATCCATCCATCCATCCATCCATCCATCCATTCATTCATTCATTCATTCATCCATCCAACAAACAATCAATAAATCAATAAATCAATAAATCAATCAATCAATCAATCAATCAATCAATCAATCAATCAATCAATCAATCAATCAATCAATCAACATTGACCTATCCATTCATGGATTAATGAATGGATGGATCAATGGGTTGGTTGAGGCAGCCTGAGCCCACATTATGGCCTGTATGTTTACGTTCTATGCTTAAGTTCGCTCAGGTATTGACTGATGTAGATTGAACACACATTGGTGAGTGGTCTGTATGTTTAAGTTTATGTTTATGTCTTGAATAACTCTTTCTGGTAAATATGGTAATGCAACTGAAACGTGAATTGATTTCGTTCTTACACTATAAGAAATAACATTATTTTATACAATAGAGTCGTTTTCAATAAAAAAAATTCTTATATTGGGAAGAGCATATCTATGGCAATTGGCTATGTGAAATAAAAACGAGTATATTTCAGGTTTTCAGACGAAACCAATGGGGATTTATTTCATATTGCACACTCATCACTATGGAATGTATATGTGCCTTTTGGAGGTCATGACATTTGACCTACTTGTTTACCTACATATCTGATCTAAAATAGCTTAGACACTAACAATCACGTTTCCGGAGCATATCTAAGAAAGCCATGGTGAGATTACATACATATTGCACACGCACATAATTCAGGGTCCATGCTTGTTGTAATCTACACGTAACTATAAAACATGGCCAAATACAGTGGTCTTTGTCACCTACAGAAGTTTTTTCTCATATTAAACAGGATTAATATTGTGATCGTTTTATAATATTTCATGCATTAGAGGTGATTTAAAGTTGATTTAGCCTGTAACATACACGTTGTCATGACAACACGTGCTTCAATATGGGTTATGCTGTCAAAGTATGAGGCAACAAAATCATTATCGTTTCCATTACCTAAATATATGTTAGGACGCCGCTTTCTCTCCCATTAGACTGTAAATGAGGGTAATTTTGTTTTGCTTTTGGGGCTTGTCCGTTGTATGAGTGTTGAAACAATTTGATATTTACAGAATGGCAGGGAAACTCAGGGATGAATAGCTTTTAAAAAATGTGTATATCCTACATAAGGTCTAGAGCCACTTCCCAATAACTGTGAAACAATCATCTCGGAGGTGTTGTTTGTGCTGTATATTCAAACACATACCGGCATGTCTGATGTGTCAATGTGATTTATATTAGGCCTATTATAACATTGTCGTCTTCTTTGACGTCAGACATTTACAAATATGTGATGGGAGATGATCAACGGGGCCATAGTGCAGCATAAAGTCAGTGTTCCGTACAGTATTATTACCTGGCACGTCATCTTATTTAACCCATTAAGTGATTTAAGTGAGAAAGTTTCTCTCACTTGAAGCTGTGTCTTCCTGACGCGATACACAGCTTCACATGAGAGAACATTTGTATTTCTGTTTTTTTTACAGATTTGTCAGACAGTCATGTTTAAATCTTTCTGTGGATTGAAGCCAAAATTCACCTTGAAAATGTATGCCTACTGTTGAAATATTAATAAAATGTTAAAAATAATATAGTTGTCATCGACACATAGAGGGTTCAATCGTCGAAGAGGCAGCCTGACCTTTCCTACAGGCAGGTCGTGGCACAAACATGGGGCGCTGATCTAATGTTGGTTTGATGCTGGGCCAGCGTCGCAGATTGTTAGCCAGCTTTAAAAAACATGAGCCGAACCTATTCTGTTTGTTGGGACTACAACCTTAATATCACCTGCCACAAATATAATCTAATTATAACCGTAATCTAAAAACAATTCATGGTCATGATTAGCGCTTAAAAGGTAAATGAATAACAGTAAATGAATAATTGCTAAATGCCCTAATTGGACGATAACTGTGAGCATGGAGATAGTATCTATTCAGATGTGTATAATTATAATATAGCGTTTTATATTTTACTGGCACTTGGCAAACGTAGGTAACCCATCATTTACAAAACTGCACAAAACCAATTCAGATGTGTATATTTATAATATAGCGTTTTATATTTTATTGGCACTTGGCAAACGTAGGTAACCCATCATTTACAAAACTGCACAAAACCTATAAACTAGATGAGAACTGCGGACAGCTTTTCTGTTCATAGAGGTGCTGTGCGGTATGGGGTGGCGGAGTGGGGGGGGGGGGGGTGTGGGTTGTTTGGGTTGGTGGTGACTGTTTCAATGATGACTGTACATACGAGACACTATGGGCCGTATCCTCGAAGCTAGTTTAGCTAACACTAAGTTTATGCTTAACACGGGTGTCAAGTAAAACATTTTTTAAAAAAAATAAACCCGTATGTCCAAAGCCAGGTTAGCATCGTATTAATAAACCATAAGGTTAAATCCTAAACCAGTGGTGTAACGCCGTGAAGCATACAATTTGTGTACACTTGCAGTGATTCCCCGTCAGCGCCGACAATGGGCACGTCCGACAAACACGATACGTTCCACCAATACTGCTTTATTGTTCCTGCCAGCGTCGAAGACGACGGCCCAGCATTAATTCATCATCGGCACAAGGTGTCGTGTTTGTCGGGTTGTCCCGTTTGTGAAGATCAGCAAAGACAATTTAACCTTTACTTTTTAACATGCAAATGTTTCTTCTCGTTCACCGTGATAAATCACAATTTCCACCATACATGCCTTAAGATGAATGAAAATCACTTCGCTCGATAAAATCAGCAAATAGAACATATCAAATTTAAATCAGAGCTGAATTAATTAGACGCATTGTTATATTTTTCATTAATAATAATAATAGAAATTAAATGCCGCACAATAAAATCTGAGAGATTAATGATGCATTATTATTTACTTTTGATGACGGTAACATCTGAGATGATAAATGATGTATTGACCCTTTCAGCGCGGGGGCCGTCTGTAGATATATATGTCAAATATAATTGCCATAGAACCATAAAATAAGTACTCAGATGAAATAGAAAGAGTTCATAAATACATTTATGATGATTTCAAATTGAAAAAAAAACTTTGGTCTCCATACTAAAATATTTCAGCTTTGTTAGGGTTAATATGTCATTGCAACATGTATGTACAATAAACATTTAATTAATTTCATTGATTTATTAATATTTAATTGAGATACTCATGCGAGATAGGGTAAAATTTAATCAGCAAAGACATTTTAACCTTTACTTCTTAACATGCAAATGTTTCTTCTAGTCCAACAGTTTATTTGAGTAAATAAGATACATTCATAATATCAATAATACTAAAATCAATACTGCGCAATAAAATCTAAGAAAATGATGATGATTTAATTTATACTTTTTATGACGCACAACGACATCTGAGATAATACAAAATGCATTAACCCTTTCAGCACGGGGACCGTCTGCAGACGTCCGAATCTAACGTACATAGACGTCAGACATAGGTAGGGACAACTCAAATGAAGTAAAAAGAGCTAATGAAGACATTTTTGATGATTTCAAATTGAAACAAATCATTAATATCTTGGTTAACTCGTTCTGCTTCACTTGAGTACCTATGTTATAGGTCTACTGCCATTTTAATTTTTGTTTTAATTCTTTTAACGCGGGGACTGCCTTTAGACATCTGAATTTGACGTCTGTAGATCCCCGTGCTGAAAGGATTAATGCATTTTGTATTATCTCAGATGTTATTGTGCGTCATAAAAAGTATATATTAATTCATCATTTATTATTTCATATTTTATACGAAATTTATTTTAGCCTTGTAAAGGTTAATATTTCATTGTTATATGTATCCACAGTAAAATCTCAGATAAGCAAATATTTCATTAATTCGATTGGTATATTAGTACTTAATTGCGATAGGCATGCATAGATGTGTGTATAATATTGTTTGGTAAATCCCTGATTTGAAAATAAAGAAGTTGATACCTGCAATATCTTAAAAAAAAATTGATTTGCTTTTCCATCAAATATGAAAAAAATATTTGATAATGTTGATTTTTTCCAATGACTCCACACAATTATGAGTGTCGTCTATTAGTATTCCATGGATAATTATGATAATTCAGTTATTTTTATGATTCGATTTCAAATTTCCATTGCCATCAACTTCCTTAACCTAATGCTAACATGGCAACATAACACACCGGTTTATCATCGTGTTAAAGCAGCTCCTTGGGATGACATCAATTATCGTTTTTAGTTTTGTAATGAAGCAGAGTATCCCCCAGATCATGATTTTATTTTTTTCAGAGTTTTTAGATTAAAAAAAAAATTATCAACATTTGTATGAATCCCCTTAAAACCCAAACAAACTTTTTGTATACCTAAACACTTGCTAAAGGACGGTTAAATGTTCCTACAGCATTGGACCACATGGTGATGCTGTCGGCCCAGCGTTGGGCAGACAATCAGTGCTGCAGGTGTATCCCCCTATAACCTGACTATAAGACACCAATTAGCGGCGATTGCTCTGATCTTGCCGTCCAAGACGTGGGAATATGTGATGTAAAGTGCGGTATATTGCTGACTTGATTTGTTTACATGGCAATATACGACCTGGAAATATAACTACATGTATTTCACTCTATTTCTTCATATAAATACAATTTTCAAAATTGGCAACATTGAGAATGTCTCATCCCAAGGGGTCCCTTTAAGCCAAAACCAGCTTCTGGCATACCAGTCAGCGTTAAACTGAAGGTTACAACACTGTTATAGCTAAACTCACACTAACTTAGCTTCGGGCATACGGAGAGCAGAATGACCTCATGTTACATTAATATTTATATTTGGGATATGCCCAAATATATTGAGTTTTCAACGGAATTTTAAACTTATTAAAATA
Organism: Flabesymbios commensalis; assembly: GCA_964017125.1. Taxonomy (NCBI): domain Eukaryota; kingdom Metazoa; phylum Annelida; class Polychaeta; order Terebellida; family Flabelligeridae; genus Flabesymbios; species Flabesymbios commensalis. The sequence goes on from OZ024916.1 coordinate 3,880,564, forward strand.
TCATCATTATAACATATTTTTGTTATATTTGATGGAAATACAAATCAAAATTGCAGGTAGCAACTTCTTTATTTTCAAATCAGTGATGTACCAAACAAAATTATACACACATCTATGCATGCCTATCGCTATAATTAAATACTAATATACCAATCGAATTAGTGAAATATGTTCTTATCTCAGATTTTATTGTGCATACATATGACAATGCAATATTAACCTTTACAACGCTAAAATTAATTTCGTATAAAATATGAGATAATAAATGATGACTTAATATATACTTTTTATGACGCACAATAACATCTGAGATAATACAAAAATGTATTAACCCTTTCAGCACGGGGACCGTCTGTTGACGTTAAGACGCCTGATTCTAACGTGAAATTCAGACGTATATAGACGGTTCACGCGCTAAAAGAACTTAAACAAATTATAATTGCCCCACAACCATAACATAGGTAGCCTACCCAAATGAAGCAAAACGATGTAACAAAGACATTAATCATTTTTTTCAATTTGAAATAATCAAAAATATTTTCATTAGCTTTTTCTGCTTTATTTGCTTCATTTTTAATTCTTTCCGAGCAGGGACCGCCTTTAGACGTCTGACGCTTATATACGTTAGATCAGAAATGCATTATGCATTTCTGGTTAAATTCAGACGGTCCCCGTGCTGAAAGGGTTAATACATCATTTATTATCTCAGATGTTACTGTGCGTCATCAAAAGTAAAAATTAATTTATCAAATTTTATTGGGCAGTATTGATTTTAATATTATTATTATGAATGTATCTTATGTAGGGCCTACTCACATAATCTGTTGGACCAAGAATCTGTTGGCCTCACAAAATTGCCTCGTGGGTTGACGGATGACAGCATATTAGAATCAATGATGTCATCATCAATGTAATGGTCATCATCCAACTCAACAACGAATATGAATTTCCCTGTGTCTTCTTGCTATGTTGTGCAAAACACAGCAAGCCACAATTATTATAATCAATCTGGTGCTTAATTTAGTGCGGATGCCAAAGTGCAAATATGCAACTCGTCTTAAAAATTGTTTTAAAACGCCAAACAATCTCTCTATAATGTTTCGGGCTATTATATGAGACCGATTGTAATGCCGTTCATTATCTGTTGTTGGCCTAGTGATTGGCGTGAGGTACAGCAAGCATCGATACCCGGAATCCCCAAGCAACAGTCCTCTTGTACGCCCATCCTCATGGCGTTACAACACTGGTTTAGGATTTAACCTTATGGTTTATTAACACAATGCTAACCTTGTTTTGGCATACGGGCTAATTATTTTTAAAACACTGTTTTACTTAACACTGTGTTAAGTCTAAACGTCGTGTAGCTAAACTAGCTTCGGGCATACGGCCCTTAGTGGAGAAGTATTTAATTCGAAATGAACATATTCAGTGTGTAGCAAGCCCCGTCTTTTCATCCCTGAGAGATGAGGTTGACCCAGTGTGCAGTGGGCCCCTCGTCCTAAACTAAGCCTAAAATATGAGATTTACTCAGTGTGCAACCAGCTTCTCATCCATCCTAATTACGATGGAGAATGATGAGGTTTAGCCAGTGTGAAATGGGCCCCTCACCCCTCCTAATATATGAGGTTTACATAGTGTGCAGTCGGCCCCTCATCCCTGACACTGCCTCAGAGATGATGTTTACAAAGTGTGCAGTTAGCCCCTCATCCCTGAGAGATGAAGTTTACCAGTGTGCAACCAGTCTAACCTTTTTTTTAGTCCCTTTTAAGGATTAGGTTTAGCCAGTGTACAATGAGTCCCTCCCCCCCCCCCCCCCCCTGGGAGATAAGATTTACCTTCTGTGCAGTGGGCCCCTCATCCCTTCCGAGATATAAGGCTTACCATTCCTAGCGTAGAGTGTTGAGGTTTACCTAGTGTACAGCGGGCCCCTCATCCCTGACTCTGCCTGAGAGATGAAGCTCACCCAATCTGCAACCAGCCCCACCTACAACCCCTACTTCTCCCTGAGATGAAGCTTACCAGTGTGCAACCAGTCTCTCATCCCTCCTGAGAGATAAGATTTTTTCAGTGTGCAATATTAACACCGTGATAAAACAATGATCTTTAAAACTTAGATTACTATCAAAGTATTTTGCTAATTTTCTCTCTAACTCCCATTTATCCACCTAAATTTTCTAGCCTAGATAACGTTAGGCCTAAGTTTCATAAATATCTGCTTTGAAAATTCGTCTGTCCAAAATATATTTTAATTTGTAGCATTTGCTGGGTCTAGCTACAGAAGAAAATATATCATACACATGTGTGGCACCAGATGGTTAACATGGTTAATATGGGAGCAATTTCATACTCTAGCCACCAGAAGATTATTATATGAGACATATGATTCTAGGCGTCAGCAGGTTAATATAAGAAAAATAGGATTCTCTACTTCACAGAGGTTCGAGACACGTGATACTATAGACACCAGATGGTTAAAACACTTGATACTCCAGCCTCCAGACAGTTAAAGCGACACAATCAGGCTAAAATCATAAAAAATCCTTAATTTTATTTTGGCTTCTTAATATGGCCATAATATGTAAACATGTCCATAGACTAGTATTGCGTATGTTTTTTAAATTTTGTGTTTCGCATTTATCAGCTAAGCGTGAAAATAAATACGCAATTTATTTTCAGACATGCATGTCTAAATTAAGAAATACAGGAATAACTAATAAATGGGGCTTTCCGCACCCTTGCTACGTTGCCACAGCAACCCAAAATTTAAAAGACTTCCGCAATTCTAGTCATGGACATGTTCACATATTAAAGAAGTAGGCCTATATAAGGAAGCCAAAATAAACTTATTGATTTTTTGATGATTTTAGCCTGATTGTGTCGGCTTTAATACAGAAGACATGTAATACTCTAGGCAACAGAATGTGAACATTAGACTAATATAATAGTCTAGTCGCAGAAGATTAATATTTGAGACACTTGATATCAGAACCCCACAGGATTAATACATGTGTTACTCTAGTCCGGAAAGGATTAATAAATAAAACATATGATACTCTAGGTATGACAAGGGTAATATAGAAGAAATATGGTAATCTAGTCCACAGATCGGTAATACACGAGACACACGTGATGATATCGACCCTCTAGACCTCAGGGGGTAATACACATCAAACTGTAGCCTATAGAGGGTTGATAAATAACATCTATGAAGCTCTAGGCATGTATAGGCTAAAATAAAATAAACATGATAGTGTAGTCTACAGAGTGTTAAGACATAAGAACCGTGATACTCTAGACCACAGAGGGTTAATACTTGCGATAGTCTAGTCAACAGAGGGTTAATAAATAAGATGTGTGATACTCCAGACATCAAAAGGTGAATATAGAAGAAATATGATAGTATAGTCTACAGAGGGTTAATATTTGAGACACGTGATACTATCGACTCTCCAGACCTCAAAGGGTTAATACACGTAATACTCCAGCCTATAGAGGGTTGATAAATAACATATGTGATGATTTACGCATCAGTAGGTTAAAATAAGATAAACATGATAGTGTAGTCCACAAAGGGTGAATATATTAGAAACGTTGTACTCTAGACCACAGAGGGTTAATACTTGCGATAGTCTAGTCAACAGAGGATTGATAAATAAGAAATATGTTACTAGAGTAATATTAGAGAGACGTGATACTATCTACTCTCTGGACCTCAGAGGGTTGATACATGTCAAATTCTAGCCTATAGAAGGTTAATAACTAACATTTATGATGCTTTAGGCATCAGTAGGTTAAAATAAGTTAAATATGATAGTGTAGTCCACAGAGGGCTAACACATTAGAAACTTGATACTCTAGACCACAGAGGGTTAATACGTGTGATACTTTAGTCCACAGAGGCTTAATAAATAAGACATGTGATACTCTAGGCATCAGTAGGTTAACATTGAGAAAATATGGTAGTCTAGTCCACAGAGGGTTAATACATGAGACATGTCATGCTCTAGACCCCAGAGAGTTAATACATGTGATACTCTAGAATGGAGAGTGCTAATACATAAGATATGTGATATTATAGGCATCAGAATGTTAATATAGGGAAAATCTGATAATCTCATCTCTTGGGGATGAGGGGCTCAGCTGTACATTGTGTAAACTTCACCCTGGGAGAGTGAAGGGCTCGCCACACACTGGGTGAACTCACATCTTTCAGCCCAGCTATGGATGAGGGGCCAACTGCACACTGACCAAACCTCATCCCTAGGATGGATGAGGTGCTCGCTGCACACTGGGTAAACCTCATCTCTCAAGAGGGATGAAGGGCCCACTGCACACTGGGTAATCCTCCTCTCTCAGGAGGGATGAGGGGTCCACTGCACATTGGTAAACCTCCTCTCTCTGTGTAAACTCTACCCTGAGAGAGTGAAAGGCTCGCTACACACTGGGTGAACCTTATCTTTCAGGCCCAGTTATGGATGAGGGGCCCACTGCACACTTCCGGCTAAACTTCATCTTCAGGAGGGATGAGGGCTCGCTGCACACTGACTAAACCCTTATCTATCAGAAGGGATGAGGGGCCCACTGCACACTAGGTACACCTCATCTGTTAGGAGGGATGAGGGGCCCACTGCAGACTGGCTAAACCTCATTCTTAGGATGGATGAGGGGCTGGTTGCTCACTGGGTAAACCTCATCTTTCAGGGCAAGTTAGGGATGAGGGGCCCACTGCACACTGGGTAAACCTCATCTCTCAGACAATGTTATGGATGAGGGACTCACTGCACACTGGGTAAACCTCATCTCTCAGAAAGGATGAGGGGCCCACTGGACACCGGGTAAACCTCATCTATCAGGCAGAGTCAGGAATGAGGGGCTCATTGCACAATCTATAAAACTCATCTCTCAGGAGGGATGAGGGGCCCACTGCACACTGGATAAACCTCATCTCTCAAGATAGATGAAGGGCTGGTTGCACACTGGGTAAACCTGATCTCTCAGGCAAAGTTAGGGATGAGGGGCCCACTGCACACTGGGTTATTGGTTCACCTCATCTCTGAGGCAGAGTCAGGGATGAGGGGCCCACTGCACACTGGGTAAACCTCATCTATCAGGCAGAGTCAGGGATGAGGGGCTCACTGCACAATCGATAAAACCTCATATCTCAGGAGGGATGAGGGGCCCACTGCACACCTGGTAAACCCCATCTCTTAGGAGGGATATGGGGCCCACTGCACACTAGGTAAACCCCATTTATCAGGAGGGATGAGGGGCCCACTGCACACTGGCCAAACCTAATCTTTAGGAGGGATGAGGGGCTCGCTGCGCACTGGCTAAACCCTTATCTCTCAGAAGGGATGAGGGACCCACTGCACAGTAGGTAAACCTCATCCTTAGGAGGGATGAGGGGCTGGTTGTACACTTATAAACTTCATCTCACGGGGATGAGGGGCTGGTTGCACACTGGATAAACTTCGTCTCTCAGGAGGGATGAGGGGTGGTTGCACACTGGATAAACCTCATCTCTCAGGAGGGATGAGGGGCTGGTTGCACACTGGTAAACTTCATCTCTCACGGATGAGAGGCTGGTTGCACACAAGGTAAACTTCATCTTTCAGGTTCAGTCAGGGATGAGGGGCTACTGCACACTATAGGTACACGTCATCTCTTAGGAGGGATGAGGGGCCCACTGAACACTGGCTAAAACTCATCCTTATGATGGATGAGGGGCTGGTTGCACACTGGGTAAACCTCTTCTCTCAGGAGGGATGAGAGGCCCACTGCACAATCGCTAAACCTCATCCTTGGAAGGGATGAAGGGCTCGCTGCACACTGGGCAAACTTAATCTGTCATGGATTAGGTGATACTGGTACAATGAATGCTCCCAACGTCACGTCAACAGTGCCAGATGGAACATACTCCACTCATCGATGTAGTTGTTTTTGAAAATTAGAAATGGGAACATATTTATTGTGCTAGTCGAATGGACCCAGTGAAATGCTTCTTTTGACAGCCAATAAGAAACCTCGTTACACCCTTCACGGGGTCAGCTCGTTATTCCGACAGGTCTATGTTCCGACAGATCGATATTCCGACAGGTCGCTATTTCGCAGGTCGTTATTCCGACAGGTCGCTATTCCGACAGGTCGCTATTCCGACAGGTCGCTATTCCGCAGGTCGTTATTCCGACAGGTCGCTATTCCGACAGGTCGCTATTCCGACAGGTCGCTATTCCGCAGGTCGTTATTCCGACAGGTCGCTATTCCGACAGGTCGCTATTCCGACAGGTCGCTATTCCGACAGGTCGTTATTCCGACAGGTCGCTATTCCGACAGGTCGCTATTCCGACAGGTCGCTATTCCGCAGGTCGTTATTCCGACAGGTCGCTATTCCGCAGGTCGTTATTCCGACAGGTCGTTATTCCGACAGGTCGCTATTCCGACAGGTCGCTATTCCGACAGGTCGTTATTCCGACAGGTCGTTATTCCGACAGGTCGCTATTCCGACAGGTCGCTATTCCGACAGGTCGTTATTCCGACAGGTCGTTATTCCGACAGGTCGTTATCTCGACAGGTCGCTATTCCGACAGGTCGTTATTCCGACAGGTCGTTATTCCGGCAGGTCGCTATTCCGACAGGTCGCTATTCCGACAGGTCGTTATTCCGACAGGTCGTTATTCCGACAGGTCGTTATCTCGACAGGTCGTTATTCCGACAGGTCGTTATTCCGACAGGTCGCTATTCCGACAGGTCGTTATTCCGACAGGTCGTTATTCCGACAGGTCGCTATTCCGACAGGTCGCTATTCCGACAGGTCGTTATTCCGACAGGTCGTTATTCCGACAGGTCGCTATTCCGACAGGTCGCTATTCCGACAGGTCGTTATTCCGACAGGTCGTTATTCCGACAGGTCGCTATTCCGACAGGTCGCTATTCCGACAGGTCGTTATTCCGACAGGTCGTTATTCCGACAGGTAGTAATTCTGGCAGGTCGTTATTCCGACAGGTCGTTATTCCGGCAGGTCGTTATTCCGACAGGTCGTTATTCCGACAGGTCGCTATTCCGACAGGTCGTTATTCCGACAGGTCGTTATTCCGACAGGTCGCTATTCCGACAGGTCGCTATTCCGACAGGTCGCTATTCCGACAGGTCGTTATTCCGACAGGTCGTTATTCCGACAGGTCGCTATTCCGACAGGTCGTTATTCCGACAGGTCGCTATTCCGACAGGTCGTTATTCCGAAAGGTCGCTATTCCGACAGGTCGTTATTCCGACAGGTCGTTATTCCGACAGGTCGTTATTCCGACAGGTCGTTATTCCGACAGGTCGCTATTCCGACAGGTCGTTATTCCGACAGCTACATGAGGTAATGAGGATTAATCTCTTCATATTATATTACTCAGACTTCAATTTAACGAAACTAACCCGCCATTGGGGCTTATATTACTATAATTATAATTATTTTAAAACGAGATTCATGATGTTGCGTTACGCAATCATCCCATAGAAGCAAATGTAGACAACATGTGCTAAAAGCTAGCTAAGCCGTTTATTATGGAATCGTCCTTTAACCACGTTAATCAGCCACGTTTTCTCCCCACGAAACAAACATTATTCTGCGCCGTGCATTAATCAAAAACTTTTCTTACCTTGCATAAAATAATACAAATAAACGCACTTAATATTTGTTGAAATTGAGATTGTTTTTGTAGCTTGCCTCTATGTTAAACAGGTGATTTTATTTTGGCTTCTTAATATGACCATATGATGTAAACATGACCATAGACTAGAACTGCAAAAGTTTTTTAATTTTTCTGCTGCGCATTCACCAGTTAGACTAGATATAGAGACGAAATTCCGTAATTCAAATTTTTGACATGGTTGTCAAAAATTAAAAATCTGGAGTTTCGTCTCTATATCCAGCCTAACTGGTGAATGCGCAGCAGAAAAATTAAAACACGTTTGCAGGTCTAGTCGATAATGAGATGTTGATAATGTCCTTTACCACTGGGAGCAGAACATCAATGCAATATGTGATGACAAAACAGAACGATAGGTGTGGGCTGACGCATATCACCGACGCATCTTCTAGTTATTTTCTATATTTATACACAATTATTTTCTCATTGCTGATATCTGATAATTTACATACGTATCGTTCTGGTTTATTCCATTATGTTTTAGAAAAAGTTTTGATAGACGATGCCGTACTTCATAGTTTTCCTTCCACCTCCCACATGGCTCATCTACCAACCAATAACTCGAAGCTAGAGGATGAAACTACAGAAGAATTGCAGATCACTGCTGCAATGTCTTTGCATGAAGATTTTTGAGGACTACAACACGGCAGTTTATGCGCTCGCATAAACATTTTATGCTCGCCAGTTAAAAAAAGAAAAGCCCACCGTACTAACTCATCGATTTGAGCGTGCATGGCAGATAAACTAATAAATAAATAAGCTAGGCCTTGGCCTATTCAAAGTTTTATTATTTTGTCCAGTTAAAATCCGTGAATATCACAACGAAATAACATCAAATTGTTATGTAAAATCTTAATTAAAAAATGAATCCATACCAAGTTGTTATGTGTCCTGTTGTGTCCATCTACAATGAAATAGCGAATGACTTGTATGTGGACTAAAATTCGTTAGCACGGATTTAAAGGTGTAGTCAACTGTCAAAAATCGCGGGACTAGGGTCCCCCAGAAGGCAATAGTGTCCGTGGGTAAGCCAAGGCCCTATTCCATAATAATACTAAATATGCGTTTCATACATAAAGCCTCATTAAGAGCAAGTTCTCAAATCACAGCAAGTTCATATATACTTGAGCGACATCTATGAGTTAATAATTCAAAGCCCTTGTCTTTTGCCCCTACTTGGTCGCCTACTTGCAAACAAACTGACTGTATTACTGTGGGATTTGGAAACTGCTTGACCCCCAAGTTTGTATTGTCACTCAGTAAACACAAAACATTTGTATGACTTTATGCAATGTTGGACCAACGTCGAAGACGTTGGGCCGACATTGCATAAATGTCATACAAATGTCTTGCGTTTGCTGGGCAGGAGGACTTTCTCTCAAACATTGTACATTCATCTAATGTTGGTTCAATGTTGGGCCAGCGTCGCAGACGTTGGTCTAACATTAAAACAGCATTGGATCAATGTCTCGTTTGAGTAGTATCTTGTAATCAGTTCAGTGGCTATATTATTGCCGTCAATCTGTACTCAATAGGCTACTGTTGGCCTACACTTGACCGTCCCAGGCATGCGCGTTTTGAAGCTGAATGATTCTTTAAGCATACATTTTTTTGCTACACTTCCCTTAAAAAATCAAGTTCATTCAGGAGTGTGTACAACTTTTTTGGTCTGGGACATTGTCGTGATCCAGGAGCTAAATCTTCCAACATTTGCCTTCTATGCAGATCATCTATAATATGTCAGGATGTGATAAATATAGTATAATGAAGAATAATAATATGTGGAGATGTGCAGTATAGTTTGAGAACGCTGAGGTAAGATTCTGATTTTATATACGGGTTTGAATGACATGGGGGACTGAAAATATGGCAATCGGCGGCGTGCATTGCTGGTTTCCTGGCACGCCTTCCTAATTCTTTTTACAGTGGGATGCAATTCATCACTCAGGTGATGAATTGCAGGTGCCTGTGGTTTATACAAAATATTTCAACTTTGTAAGGATTAAAGGCCCTCCATCCACGCTCGTGTCTTTTGGTTAATTTTTGTATTCAATCTTAAATGCGATCGGAAACGTCCTTTATGAAAAGATGTGCATAGCTGTGTTAAAATATTAAAAAAGAAAATAAGAGAAAAGTTGATGGACATTGGATTGACAACTTACACGTATCTAAGTGTAAGATACGTCCATTAAATGCAGAATAATTCGGAGTAGATTTAATTAGAAATGGTGAAGGTTAATTTTCTAATAATTTCACAACAATTATTATTAAGATGATCCGCCCATTATTACACCACCGACATTTCAGTGAGTCGGTCGGTTGCTAGAACGAGGGTTCAGACGAACAAGTAAATTAAAGACCAGTTGAGCAAACAAAGGAGTTTATCTTTTGTATTTATATTGTAATTAGCCTATGTATAATATCAATGAACAAGGAAACACAGTTTCGGCACATTGATTCAATAAAGCATAACAACTTTTATTTAAGTATACTCAAAACATTTATTTCACTAGAATCCTTCATTATAGCCAAACATGTCAATTTTAAATTTATTTTGATGAAAACCATCACTCAGATCACGAGATTTATAATGAAGGATCAATCAATAACTACGACAAAAGGATATGTTAAATATTTTTTCTGCAGTACACATAACTATGAGCTCCATTGTTGGGTCCGAACCAGATCCACTGGGCTTGGGTGCTGATACCAGGACGCCTACCCCATGGATGTACCCCATTCCTTCCGTATTGCTGAGCATACCCCCACGCAGGCGTGTAAGTGTTAAACCCTGGCTGATTCCATCCAGATTGATATCTTCGTGTGCATCTCCATGTCAAGTCCGTCCTCCACCACCATCCAGAAGCCAGGATGCCGGCAATCCCGCCATGTTCAAAACACCGGATTGCAATCAGGTTGTTGCAAGGGTATATTGTGAAAGATGATACCTGCTTCCAACTGACCCTCTGCGAATACGGCAAGCTAACATGTACACCATCGACCCACACCTCCATTTGATTGTCGCAGGTAGCATGTACCGTCTCTGAAACACATTATTAGGACATCCCTTTACAGCTAGTTGTAAACAATCAAGAAGTTTACGTTCATAGCCACACATGTATATCTATATCAAGTGACATGATACATATTTACTGAAAATATATCAACAACTAATGAACAATAAATGAAAAGAGTTAAAGCTGATTCAGCGCAGAAGAAAAGTATAATGAATTTTATATTCTATTTCAAAAAGCTGTAACGGCTAAATTATGTACATTTATGTTCAGCCATGATACTATGATCACATTATTGTACACAGTTTACGATTACGTACATTTCTGATTCTTTATTAAATTATCCTATAAAAGATATAACATGTTTCTTTGTAAAATGTTTCGAAGCAATACACAAAAATGAAGTCAACAATAGCATTGTTTAATGTGCCAAAATAATATGCGATGTATTTCTTATTCCCCAGATTTATGGTCAGCATTAGTTAAAGCAGTTAACGTATCTGAATAAATAAATAAATAAATAGATAAATAAATAAATAGATAAATGAATAAATAACTGAGTGAGTGAGTGAGTGAGTGAGTGAGTGAGTGAGTGAGTGAGTGAGTGAGTGAGTAGTGAGTGAGTGAGTGAGTGAGTGAGTGAGTGAGTGAGTGAGTGAGTGAGTGAGTGAGTGAGTGAGTGAGTGAGTGAGTGAGTGAGTGAGTGAGTGAGTGAGTGAGTAAGTGAGTGAAATAAATAACTGAGTGAGTGAGTGAGTGAGTGAGTGAGTGAGTGAGTGAGTGAGTGAGTGAGTGAGTGAGTGAGTGAGTGAGTGAGTGAGTGAGTGAGTGAGTGAGTGAGTGAGTGAGTGAGTGAGTGAGTGAGTGAGTGAGTGAGTGAGTGAGTGAGTGAGTGAGTGAGTGAGTGAGTGAGTGAGTGGGTTTGGGTGAGTGAGTGAGTGAGTGAGTGAGTGAGTGAGTGAGTGAGTGAGTGAGTGAATGAGTGAGTGAGTGAGTGAGTGAGTGAGTGAGTGAGTGAGTGA
>OZ024916.1:3897297-3899797 GCA_964017125.1 Flabesymbios commensalis
GATTAATTTGAGCATCTGGTGCTCAATGGATTCCCAACAAACACCAGATGTCGAACCAATGTTTGATAAATATTCGGCCAGCGTCGTAGACGTGGACCAACATTATATATGCATACGGCATCGTTGGGAAGGCGAGATGGGCTCATCTCAGCACAAGTCACCACATCAAGCCCGAGCCTCTAGGCGAGGGCTTGATGTGGTGATGAGTGCTGGGATCAACTCATCTCGTCGTACCCAACGATGCCGTATGTATTTTCTCGTACGAATACCATGGCCTGTATGAAACGGCAAAATCAAACTGAGAAGTGAAGCGTTTTGGAGAGAGTGCGAGATGTGCTGATCTCACCATACGTCTCGTAGTGAAAGCCAACAGCATTTGTGCGAGATTAATCAAACATTGGTTTGATCATATTTACTGGATAGATGTGTAGCGAGTGGTATATGTTTCTATTAATTACACACATCCTGCAAGTGAGGTGTTAATTCTAAGTCTGAGCGTTTTTGACACATTGTCAGTCTGCTCTTCAACAGCGATTCTCACACAGGTGACCTCTGACCTCATACAGGTGACCTATATAATGACCTGAGTGGACCAGGACTCATAAATGTGTCATGTAATCCTGTGATATGTGGAAATATATCAGGCACCGACATTTGACTGCATGGTAATTTCCTAAAATTATGAATGAATGAATTTGCTTTTTTTTAAACCATTATGTGGTAAGATTTACAATAAACAACAAATAACCCATTTCAAAATAGATGATTCTCATTAGATGAGATATTATGCCTTTCGTGTTTCGTAAACTGACATAATGTTTCATTTTGTATGGTGGCTCACAATTGATAAAAACTCATCATCTACAGATACACCGACTACAGAACGGAACAGACCGGAACACAACGGAATGGAGCGGAACTCATCGGACATTTATTACCACTATTTGATACATAGCCTAATCAAATTAGGTGTAAGAGTTGTAATAAAAACATATTTAATTTAGGCAAACCTGTCACCAGATTTCAGGCAAGTGCCTTATTTTATGATTGATGTCCGCTTCGTCGTCAGATTGTCAATGTTATCAATGTGACGCTATATCTCAATGGACTTACAGGCACTTATATGGTCTCATGTCAAAAAGAGGTGCACGTCATCAGCTGTTAGAAGATCAAAATACACACACCTTGATCTGCGTCTAGATATATGACAGGAGAACCATGTTACATAAGTACCAGACCACAGAGGTTCAGTCATCACAGTAGATCTGATCAACTACACAGGTGAATAATAACTAGACTGATCATCTCAACTGATACAGTAGATATAACAGCTGATGTGTGAAGGTGATGGCAGCCAAGGCGCCAGAGAAACAACAGAGGTTACTACGGCTGATAGAGTGTCCTGTATGTCTGAATGAACTACAGGATCCTCGTCTGCTAACATGTAGACATACTTTATGTTACACGTGCCTCAAAGATTAAACAGTGAAAAATCAGTATGGTAAAGAGCTGCTCTGCCCTGTGTGGAGAGAGGTGACTACTTTACATAAAGGTGGCGTAGATAATCTACCAAAGTTTTTCTTCGTGAATGAGCTGAAAGATGTGGTTATGGATAAAGATAAAGAGGAACCACCACAGAGACCTAGAGGTGTCGTCTGTTCTACGGAGGATTGTGGAGAGGTGGCTGTTAATTTCTGTACCAAAGATTGTGAATTCCTCTGTCAGCTGTGTGTTTATGAGCATAAAATCCCCAGATGCAATAAGTCTCACCAGGTTATAGGAGTCAGAGGAGGTAAGGAATTCATCAAACGTAACGAGACCACTTACCCTCCATATCACCGTCATAAACATCAGCTCACGGATTTATACTGCATCAAGTGTAGGCAGCCAATGTGCAACACATGCTCCAATTACATTCATGACGGCCACAAGCGCTGTGAGCTAGAGAGGCAGGATGCTGAATGTAAGATAAAGCTGGAACAAACGAGTAAGGACACTGATCGATTGATGGACTACGTGAAAGAAGCCATGATGAAGACCAAGCAGCAGGCACAGCAAGCTGAGAAAGATATTGATGATGCGTGTGACAACATCAAGTCTACATTCAAGACAATTCGCGATAAGCTAGACAGAGAAGAATCGAAATTGCTGTCTGATATGAAAAATGTGCGTAGACGAGTGAAGAAGACTGTTAATGTCACTGCAGACGGTCAGTCCATGACACTGGCCAGTCTGCAGAGCATTAGAGCTTGTCAAGTTAAGCTGGCAGAGAAAGATAATATGTATGATTACGTAATACCAGCACTGCTGGATAGCATGTACGCCGTGGCATATATCAGAAAAGTTACATTCATTTATTAGGTCAATTATAATAAAAGTGGTTTATTATTTAAGTTGTGCAAGTTTATTATGCTTTTTTAATTACTAATTTTCTCTTCATACTTAGTATATGCCCTTATGTATTTTCGTGCAAAATGTTTGTTGAATGTGTTTTTTTTTT